>JAMKCH010011148.1:0-218890 GCA_023653785.1 Ophioderma brevispina | reverse complement strand
CGAACAAGATAAAACGCATAGTTTATGATAACAAACAAATTTTCAGAATATTCTGTTGTCGTGGTTGTTTATCCATCGAGGCGCGATAGGAAAACCGCCGAAGACACCTCCCCGCTGAGCACATCAACTGTAATGAAGACGACGACTACACACACTTGCCAAGATGTCAGTGAAAATATGATTTTTTATTAAGTAATAAGGGCTCCTTTTCACATGCGTTGGTAGTTATTATGCGTAAAGCAGGCCTTACTGAAAGTGTAGGACCTAGTACCTGAGCCTATAGAGAAAAAATTCAGCGTTAAGAAGGGTGTGGCGCCATTTAGTGACCCCATGTCACTAGTGCACCTGATGAATTCATCAGCCTTAAACGGAATAAAGTGCAGCATCACATGCCACTTTATTCCGTTAAGGCTGTTGAATCACCAGGGTCATTAGTGACATGGGGTCACTTAAATCGCCACACCCGTTAAAACGCCAGACCAGGCATACGTAGAATAAGCACGAATCAAAACCGTTGGTTAACTGCCGGTAGTGAATGCAAGATATTCAACGGTTGAGACAAGAGGTAATTATAAGGAGTTTTACAGCGTGCACACACACACACAGTATCAAGACCCAGTTAAAGTGAAGTTACGTTGAAAAATATCACCTGAACTAATCCCTGGTTAAAATCGAGTTCCACTTGTACGCGGTATGTAGTCGAAATATGCTAAAAATCTACTTCTCATGAAAGAAATACTCGACTGTGTGTTTGTTATGACAGAAAAAAAAAAAGCAGGAAAAAAGAGAAACAGATAAACTGCAAAAGTACTCCATGTAATTTTTTAAGTCATCGATATTTTAAAGAATTTTAATTTTGTGTAGTCAGTGTGTCAAAATAAACTTTAGTAATTGAATGTTGTATTTGAAATGTACTTGGTATTGAACATGCAATTTTCTCTCTTGGCGTCTCGGATGTCACATTTGGAACAGAAAACTAGTGCATTCGGTACATTTCAAAACAGTATGCTCGAAATATGGTATTTCTATAGACATTCCAAAGATGCACATTAGGAACGGGAATTAGTAAATGTGAGTACATTGCACTTGAAATGTATTTTCGGTACAAATCCCCGAGAAGTACATTTGGGGACATTTTAAATGCACTGAGATTAGTTCCTACGTACAATTCGAGTACAAACGATATCCAAACGTACTTGTCTCACTTTTAAGTGAACAAGTGGGGTAATAAAATCTCTAAAATAGAAGTTCTAGTGAGGCAGTTATTCGGTCATCTTGACACAGGATCAATTGGACCTTCCCGTCCTTACACCTGCAAGCGAAACCCGAACGAGTATATACATTGTGGTTGCCACAATGTAACCAAACAGTACAGCACAATAACACGAGTGCGCTAGATCGAGGATGGGACACGGATTTGCTTCCTTTGTTTAATCAATGAATACTGTTTAATTAAAAGGAAGTAATGTGAGGAGGACCCTTTGCATTATCATGTAAAGGGACTATGCCAAATATGGAACTTGAAGCTACTTGAGAGCTTTGATCCGAGTGTAACTGCTATCGGTCAGTGCAGGATGATTAGCGTACTTGTACGCATACGTACAAGAACGTACATACGTCACCAAATTATAAAGAAATACAAAAGAATTTACAAAATCCTCTCGGTATTCTCAGTCTTGCGATGAGAAAGGATACAAATTTCATACCAGATGCCAAACAACATTATAAACAAATTCTCTGTGTCAAAATTTTGATTTCAATGTGTCTAAATTTAATTTGAAAAAATGTCACTGATGCCGTCATATGATTTGTTTTTAATTAATTAATATCTACTCATCGAACAAATATATCAAAAGTCCGCACATACATTTTGTTGATAAACTTCAAACTCTATGTAGTGAAGCTTGCACTTCAGAACTCAAAAATAAATGTCCACTTGGTGAAATATTAAAACCTAGGTATTTCTGAAAAAGTTGCACTGCATTGTGGGAAATTACTGACGTATGTACTTACTTGTACGTATACGTAACTTGTACGCTTCCTTCTGCACTAATTAACGTCTCACCATGTTGTACCAGATGGCACCTAGCCCAAAGGGACTAGGCATCCACTTGCAGTGTGTAGCGTTTGTTTAGTGTCCAAAAATATGCGTCTGTGTTGCAATTGTGTTTTGATACTCATAGACTTAATGTTCTTTCATGGCGTTTTCGTGTCCTGCCGTCCCTGCCATTGAATTGTACGGAAAAACTTGAGAAGACCTTCGTGTGGATCTACTTCGTTGCTAATCCAGGTATGAATCTGGCACAGTACGTAGCCATCCTAGAAAGCTTCTCAAACTCTTCTTTGTTTGATGTGAGTCCGCCAGCTGCAAGGCTTCAACTTTGCTTGGATCAGGTGATATGCCTTGACCACTGAAGACATGCCAAAGAATGATTGGTATGCACACGAAACTCACACTTTTGCACGTTCCAATGTGAGTTTTTTCTCTCTGAGACGTTGGAGGCATAACTTTCAGCTTCATCTTTTCAGACTGGTTACATCCATAGACCAGAATGTCATCACCCTATTTAGCACTCCGGCTATAGCCCTCCAAGAGCGACTGGTGGTATTCTGGGGAACAATTCAGCGGCCACTATTGATTCCAAAGCACAGCTTTTGAACTCTAATAGCCCAACATGCCGTAGAGAAGACTGTGATAGGTCGTGACTCTGGAGCCAACTCAATCTGGTGATATCCAGCGTTTAAATCTAGCTTCGTAAACACATTGCTCATTGAGGCGTGTGATGATGTCCATCAAGGTTGGTGTCGAAATGCGTTGTCACGAGACTTGGCCCGATTTGCCATTCTCATGTCAACACACATCTGATTTGACCATCTTTCTTGTTGACTCGTGTATTGGTAAATCCAGGGTCGCTTCATCTTCACCGTCTCCTAATATCCAGTCATGAATTTCTGCATTCTGGATCCACTTGTTTACGCAGGTGAAATGGGATTCTTCGGTGAGTTGGGCAACTGCCTAATTTCATCATTAACGTGCAAGCCTTGGCCTGAATGCCACAACTTTCCAATCCCTTCAAACCTGTCACTATACTGCTGCACAGTTGATCACCTGGCGAATCCACATTGTAGTTGATTTGTATCAAACCCAATAGTTTGCCTGTTGTCATAACTCAAAGTGTATCTCCTTACTCGCACACATACACTTCACCATGTACATGTTGGTTTGTATGCGATTGTTTGATAAACAGGCCTATCATCGCTAGGGGTTTTTGCTACGTACGGATAAACTGGCTTTTTTGGGCCTCTGAGATCCAAGGTTTCTGTTACCATGTATATGTCTGTGCTAATCAATTAACCGAAGCCCTGAGATCAACAAAGGCTGTGACCTTCTCACCACCCATCATAACATCAACACAAGGTACGGACGTACGCCACTCCGAAAAACCTATCGTCATCATCACTGATCCTGAGAGATTTTTAACAGAGGCTATAGTATCTGTCATGTATCTTGCAAATGTTTTTTTTTTTTTTGATGAGAATTGACCTGACCAGACTGTGACTGTTTGCAGCAGCGTGCAAAATGATTTTTCTTATGCATGCATTACCGCTTACCAAACGCAGGACTTGCTGGCCAGCAGCATGTGGCCATGAACCACCACAATGGTAACAAGATTTTGCATGTGACGGCGCGCTCTCGCACAGTATTTTTGCGTGGCATCACCACCTTATCTCTGTGTTGGACCTAGGTCTATTAATCTTATTAATGAACTACCAGTCCTATTACCCTTTCGGTGTGTGTTACCACTAGCACTAGCCGTAACAAGTTGACGCGTGCACTAGGCAAGCTTGAATTGGGCGTAGACGGTGGATTTTTCATGCGGAAGCTTGCGACTCAGCAAGTTTCACTTCACGTTCCGTATCAATGATTGAGTAAGGGTAGGTTGCCTCTGAGTGCTTTACGTCGCAAACCTGCAGACCGACAACCTCCGCAGTATCTATTTTATGTCACTATCTTTGTCATCAAAGTCACAATACACTGGCAAATTGTTGTAAACGCGTATGAAAGACAATTACTCACCGTCAATCTGTTTAGTAAAGCACCAAAGCTACACCTGTAGTAGTTCTTTAATTGTTTCTTGGGTTTCAAAGTAGGCATTTAATTTTTGCTTTTGCTGTTTCATAGTCATCCCCAGTTCAGGGGGGGAGTGTGTCAAAGATTTCACACACTTCTTCACCACAATAGTACAACAACAGAGCTCGCTTGCGTTTTAGTATCATTTACACATGCTCGGTAAACAAACGCTCTAGAGACTTAATATATTTTTTCCATCGAGTGTGTACAACAGTTGTTAGATCGGAACATCACATTTTGGAAATGGCGTATGTGCACTCCAGACACTGTCGGTTGTGCATCTGCCATGGCGGTAACCCATGAAACAAAGTCACGTAACTGAATATACTCCGGTAAAAATGTCACAAATTACTTCCCACACAGTCCAATGAACTCAAAATACGTTTGCAGAAGGCACGGGTTTTTCCTGCTCGTCGCCATGTATGATGTAACTCATATCACCAGATATAAGCAGTAATGACTCAATAAACCCACCACACGCAGTTATTTATGCTTGTTTCACCGTTGTTGTCAGTTGAGTAAGTCTATTCACGCGGCTTGACCTCCTATATATCAATTACTCGGGCTGACATCCTGAAGGACCTACCAACTGGCTACCCATCAAAATCTCGCATCATGTAACAAGATTCTTCTCCTTACTTACAGCTCTACTGGACTTTCACCGATTATCTCAAAACTCAATTCATGAATATAAGCCTACACGCTCTCTCCGCTCTAGGTCGCAATGTCGTCTCATACCCCAATCGACCTCACCTCAATCTTATGGTCGTCGTGCATTTTCTTCTGCTGCACTGAACTATGGAACAATCTTCCTTACGGAATAAAAATTGGGTTTTTTTTTTTTTCACAGACTGTTACTCCATTCACCATGCTCTGTCAAAACTTACTTGTTTAACCTTAACTAATTTATTATCATCTCTCATTATTTGTTTACCACATGTGGTACGTTTTTTGTGTTTGTAGTTAACATGTTTTGGATTCTACCTTTTACAGTGTGTTTCTGCAGCGCATTGTGTAATGCGCTTTATAAGCATGGTTGTATTATTATTCTATTATTTAAGTGAATGTTCAATTTTAATCCCGCGGGCTGCCATATCAAAAAAAAAATACCCAAAAAGGGACTTGACACAATATAATCAAAAGGCTGTCATATTGGATTTCGGCCCCTAAAACATAGTAAAGACCACCAAAATTTAGTCAATATCCATATAAATATATAGTTATATATAAGACAAATCTTCTATTTTAATACAAATTGGCGGCCATATTGGAAAAAACGAAACTAACCTGACGCAAGGTATTAAAATGTCCATATTTTGACCAACATTGGCATTCAAACTGCGTATCGACACACAGGTCAGTGTATTAACGCGATATGAGACAATCAAATCTGAATGGTAGGCATTTCGAAAAATGACCACCACGGCCGCCCACCGGTCAATTCAGCTGGGTCCCGTTTTTAAACATGGTTATGGCCCATATAAGCGTGTACCAAGGAGTTATTTCAATCACCAAGTGCACGATATTGCTCAGGATGGTCTTTAACCTTTAGAATATTGGTGACGTGTGACGTTTGACCGTTTTCAATGCATATATTAGAAATGTTAAAATCTAACCTTTTCTCATAGAATGTTATACAGTATATATATCAGGGCCTTTGGTACCAAACACGTAGGAATCAATTATGCTATAACAATACACGCATGCTAATTTACCGGTCCAATTGGAGCGCTGTTCCTTGCGATAATACAGGATAAAATTAGGGTTGGAATGGCACTTTTGCCTTTATACGGTGTTTTCTGCACTAGGTAATAAACTTTGATTTTTTATTTGAAGGTGGTAGGGGCTGGATGTAAAGGTGTGCGTTTTGGGGCCCGTGTTTTTGTCAGAGTGTATGCGTACGTTGTGAATAGACTATGGGGCGTAGACCAAATAACAAGTGTTAACAAATTCCGTAGTCCCTTCAAGGGATAAGACAAAACCCCGGTTGTAAAAATTAATGATAATTATTAACATGGCATAACCGTTTGTTGCCCCCAATAAAACTTGCACATTTTCTTAAAAATGAATAAAATGTCACATCAATTTCTCTTTCATAATATCAGTGCACCAATGGATATGTACAGACTTCACAACAAACCATTAACCGACAGATATTACTAATGGGCCGGGAGCGGAAGCATGTTATAGCAGGTGTTATACCTCCACGATAGGGTTGAGTTGAGTAACAAAATACCGTCCTTTTTCACAATTATGTAACCAGTTGACATTATGATATAGGTCGTTGACCCTAAGTTTTCTGGTGAAAAGTGAATACAAAATTCTGCACAGAGTTGGGTTAGGTCAAAGTTCCCCAGCAACATTATGGCAGTTGTTTGTTTGACTTTCTCCTTTTCGGAATTAAAATGATGACACCATGGACAAAGGTTACTGAAACACGCACTATAGAAGCTCAAGATTTATTTATTTGCGATGAGGATAAGGATTTTGCGCTTATGTCATTAAAAAAGACTCGTCTAAATCGGAAAGGTGGTAACACCTGAGTGCATTCAACCGCCGAGACAATAACAATGGTCTGCACCCCAGATGAGTGGCAACGGACAGTTTATGATGTTTAATAATTTATTAAGAATTTGCACTTGGTTTCACCCAAGCACCTCGACGATGGGGACAACAAAACAACAGATAGACGGACATGCCCTAGTCTATAATTACCATTGATACAATATCAAAATTACAAAGATGCGGGAGAGCGGAGCTATAAATATCTACGCGGTTCGCAACTACAATTAAAATGTCATTTTGTACGTCGGGAGGGCAGTATGTCATACTAACAGTGATAAATAAAGGTCACATAGATCTTGGCATTTGCGACAAAGGAGTGCGAACTGCCCAATTCTCAGAAGGTAGCCATGCTCAGACTGACAAAATTAACCTACGATTTTGCAGCGGAGATTTCAAACCACTTTAATTTTATTTTTATTTTTCACCAAATAGAAATTCATATTCTATATAGATTAAATTTATTTTGTCGTGCCTACATGTATGCTCTCGCAGTGGACGGTGATAGCTTTTATTGCTTGTACATTTTCTGTTGTTTGATTTAAAAAAAGAAATGAATATTAAGATGGGAACCCACTGGCTATGACTACCCGTACGGTGCCATTGAGGTAGGACACCGTGGAGCGAGACATGGTTAAATCTTATTTCTTACAAACAAACATTAAAAACACTTAATTGTAGGAAAAAGAAAAACGATGATATTCACACACCAAACATGATTACAGGTGTCTTATTGCAAAAGGATGTGGGTTGGATTACATGTGATTAATTCTCACACAATTACATGAATGACATGTAATATCTGGTGGACATGGTGGAGTTTCTAACCCGAGATCTGCCGGATGTTTAGACCTTGGACCTGTAGACATATGTTGTATTAATGGGGTGGTAGATCGAACGTGGGATCTGAGATAAGTTGCTAGCTGTGCAACAACAGATTGAAGATTATATAGAAAAAATAGATGTTATGGTGATGTAAGAGAGAGCGTGGTAGAGATTAGGGAGATAGGTTGTATGTAAGACCGAAAAAGGATGAGAGGCGAGAAAGAGCGAAAGAGAGTTCAGAGCGGCGACGAGAGAGATGACGCGAGGGAAGAGTGAAAATGAGAGGGGAAAATAAGGAACAATTGATTATCGTACCCCAAATATAAGTTAAAAACAAAATTTTCCTCAGTTTGATGTCGCCTTCACGATCTTGCTTTGTTTAGCTTTCTTATGAAACCTCATGTTCAACGTGAGAAAAACAACGATACCGTATATGACACTTCCTTACAAGCAGTCACCTAACTAAAAGTTTCCGCCAGGAGTCATCTAACTATATTATGCATCTGTTAAAAATCTGCTTGTGTCTATTGACTTTGAAGTCATACACGTCCCCATATGGCCTAAGCAACTTCATCAATGCCGAACACAGCGAGATTTATCCAAAGGAAATTATGTATCACCCAACATAAACAACAAAAACATATTGGAAAACCCCTTCGTAAATTTAACAATCAGTGTGTTAGTGCACTTAAAAAGGAAAAAGTAGCAGAAAAACAAAACAGGAGATATGACCACATTCCATAAAAAAACCAATATTACACATTGCCCGAGGAATTAAAATCAAAAAGCACAGCATATGAATTACGTGCGATGTCATCCAAAGATGTATGAGAATAATTACAATTGGTAGTTTGCCTTATTTTCGTCGAGATACGTTTAAACATTCCTAGTGTGTCATACTGGGTGTCTCAAAAAGAGGAAACCCTCAAACGCCCTCTATTTCATGAAGAGAAAAAAGGAAAGCCATAAAAATGAATAAAATGGAAAAGTGGCATTTCAGTTCTTCGAGTTTCAGACACACAACACAAAAAAAAACTCACACACACACACAAAAAACACCCACACAAAACACATTCCACACTCATATGACCGAGTTATGGAAAATTTGTACCACCTTTCATTTTATCCACGGATTGTTGCTGTTTTAGTTGTCTTTAGACAATACACAAGAACATTCTCCAAGCAGTTCTGAAAAGGTTAGTTTCAATTATTAGAAATTCCAGGATTTATTAAAAAGGTTAGTTTCAATTATTAGAAATTCCAAGATTTTACCTCATTCTTCTTTACTGCGCTGCTCTGCCCTCCACTTGGCTGCCTGCAAGACGGATGCAAGCTTGCGTTCTGTTTTTATTTCAATAATCGACTTGCTAACCATTCTTGGCCACCGAGATTCCCAGATTTGACTCCGCTAGACTTCGCCCTATGGGGAACATTATAGAGTGAAGTGTATGCACAAGGACCACCAGCAAACTTGCCAGAACTTCGCAAAAGAATAACAGCTGCCTTTGAAAGCATCCTGCGGACAAGAATGGTTCGCAAGTTGATTACTGGAATGGAAAAGAGAGCGCAGCCTACATCCATCTTAGAGACAGCCATGTGGAGGGCAGAGTAGCGCAGTAAAGAAGAATGAGGTAAGATCTTGGAATTTTCTAGTAATTGAAACTAACCTTTCCAATATCAGAAATGATATATGTCGCAAGAACAAATCAAACCATAACCAAAAGAATGTGCTGGGGGAATGTGCATTGTCTAGGGACAACCGAAAGAGTAACAATCCGTGGATAAAATGAAAAAGTGGTGTAAATTTTCAATCGCCCATAACTCAGTCAATATATGCTCTTTTGGAAAGATTTATTCGGTGTCGGAAACCAAACGAAATGCACTTTTTCAGATGTGTATTAATTTGTACGGTTTACTCTTTTCTCTTCGTGAAATGGAGGGCGCTCTGAGGGCTCTCCTTTATGGAGACACCAGGGATTATATTTTAACATATAGGCCTGATTCCTGTTTCCTGAAGTATGTATATACCTTACAGAAATAATCAGACCAGATGAATATAATTGTATTGTCACGATATCTTTCTCTGAAACGAACAAGATAAAAACGATAGTTTATGCTAACAAACAAATTTTCAGAATATTCTGTTGTCGTGGTTGTTTTATTCCATCGAGCGCGATAGTGAAAACCGCCTAATACACCTCCCCGCTGAGCACATCAACTGTAATGAAGACGACGACTACACACACTTGCCAAGGATGTTCAGTGAAAATATGATAATTTTTATTACGTAAAAGGGCCTCCTTTTCACATGCGTTGGATTTTTATTATGCGTAAAGCAGGCCTTACTGAAAGTGTAGGACCTAGTACCTGAGGCCTATAGAGAAAAATTCAGCGTTAAGACGGGTGTGGCCATTTAGTGACCCCCATGTCACTAGTGAACCTGATGAATTCATCAGCCTTAACGGAATAAAGTGCAGCATCACATGCACTTTATTCCGTTAAGGCTGTTGAATTCACCAGGGTCATTAGTGACATGGGGTCACTAAATGGCCACACCCGTTAAAACGCCAGACCAGGCATACGTAGAATAAGCACGAACCAAAACCGTTGGTTAACTGCCAGGTAGTGAATGAAGATATTCAACGGTTGAGACAATAGGTAATTGATAGAGGAGTTTTATCAGCGTGCACACACACATATCAAGACCCAGTTAAGTGAAAGTTACGTTGAAAAATATCACTGAACTATCCCTGGTAAAACCCGAGTTCACTTGTACTCGGTATGTAGCCGAAATATGCTAAAAATCTACTTCTCATGAAAGAAATACTCGACATGTGTGTTTTTGTTATTTGACAGAAAAAAAAGAAGGAAAAAAAAGAGAAACAAGATAAACTTCAAAAGTACTCCAATGTACTTTTTAAGTCATTGATATTTTAAAGAATTTTAATTTTGTGTAGTCAGTGTGCTCAAAATAAACTTTTAGTAATTGAAGTTGTATTTGAAATGTACTTGTGTATTTGAAATGTACTTTTCTCTCTTGGCGCTCCTCAGATGCACATTTGGAACAGAAAACTAGTGCATTCGCGTACATTTCAAACACAGTATGCTCGAAATATGGTATTTCTATAGACATTCCAAAGATGCACATTTAGAACGGGAACTAGTACATTTTGAGTACATTGCACTTGAAATGTACTTTTTCTGTACACATCCCCGAGAAGTACATTTGGGGTACATTTTAAATGCACTTAGATTACGTTCCTAGTACAATTCGAGTACAACATTATCCAAACGTACCTTTAATCTAGACATTTTAAGTGAACAAGTGGGGTAATTAAAATCTCTAAAATAGAAGTTATAGTGATGGCAGTTATTTCGGTCATTTGAACATGTATCATATTGGTGACCTTCCCGTCCTTCCACCACAAGCAGAACCGACCGAGTATATACATTTGTGGTTTGTCCACAATGTAACCAAACAGTACAGCACAATAACACGAGTGCGCTAGCTCTAGGCATTGGACACTGATTCTGTTCCTTTGTTTAAATTCAATGAATACTGTTTAATTAAAAGAAAGTAATGTAGAGGACCCTTTGCATTATCTGTAAAGACTATCGCCAAATATGGAACTTGAAGCTACTTGAGAGCTTTTATCCCGAGTGTAACTGCTATCGGTCAGTGCAGACGATAGCGTACTTGTACGTATACGTACAAGTACGTACATACAGTGTGAGTCAAAATGTTTGTTCCCCAAATATCCAGATTTTTTCTTGTCAAACTGTGCAAGGTAGCTCTTAAAATTGTAAATACTTCAAAAGTACATTTAAATAGCTTTCACAGGAATTTTGAATTTTTCATTTTGGTTCAGGCAATCAATATCTGCACTCATTTAAATAAAGGCCCTCAGATTTGCCTTTGTACAAGATTCTATTGATTTGGTAATTGAAGCGCAAATTTCAAGTGGGATACCTAATGTGTGCTTTACACACTCTGGTGGATAAATGGTAATAAATGCCCCATGAGTAAAACACAGCGCCCAGTTATTAGTTATTAAGTTGGGATTAATGCAACAACAAGTGCAATTATATTTTGACTGTTTAGATTTCTTCAAGTTTTGGAATGAACTCGTTTTTATCTATTAACCAAGGCAAAACAAAAAGATATTGAAAAATACACCAGGTTTCATTTTAAGTGATACACCTTAGTTGGCTAAAGGTCAAAGGTCAGACTTTTTGGAACAATTTTCTTCACGATAAAATGATGTAATTTGGGCTTACACATGTGGTGAAGAATAAATACAACAAACTAGAAAGTTCTTTGCCTATCTCGTTTTTCTGGATCCTGGTTTGTGAATTACACTGTTAACATGTTTACCCATCTTCTATGGTTTACTGTACTAAATTTGTACACGCGGCATTTCTGGAGCCCTCTAAAAATGAGGCAATACTTAAAATGCCATAGAGGCCATAAATGCATCAATCTCGGGATTTTTGACATGGTGATTAAGAAGTAATTATTTGTTAATATAAAGTATATAATAATATTCTAAAAAGATTACAAATATTTTTAATATTTTTTTATTCATCGGGGAACAATCATTTTGACTCACACTGTACGTCACCAAATTATAAAGAAATACAAAAGAATTTTACAAAATCCTCTTGGTATTCTCAGTCTTGAGATGAGAAAGGATACAAATTTCAGAACCGATGCCAAACAACATTATAAACAAATTCTATGTGTCAAAATTTTGATTTCATGTGTCGAAATTTAATTATTGAAAAAATGTCACTGATGACGTCATATGAATTTTTTCTTAATTAATTAATATCTTTCATCTGAAAAAAGATATCAAAAATCCGCACATACATTTTGTTGATAAACTTCAAACTCTATGTAGTGAAGATTGCAGCTTCAGAACTCTAAAAATAAAACTGTCCCGGGGTGAAATATTAAAACCTATGTATTTCTTTAAAAAGTTGCACTGCATTGTGGGAAATTATGACGTATGTACGTACTTGTACGTATACGTACTTGTACGCTTCCTTCTGGACTGTCGGTGGTGCTTCAATGACAATCTGTGCACATTGGAAAATCTCACTTATATCAGAAATGCAACAATAAAAAAATCCATCTAGAAGTACCAACAAATTCTTCCATTGGATTGTGACAAAGATTCAAAATGTTCCCTCGTAATAATTAACTCTCACAAATAAAGTATAGGACACATTACCCGCCTATTTTTGAATAGTGTTACAATGATGTGTTTTTGTGATAAGTAACTGACCAAGCATGATCACTATCGCAAGCCATAAAGCCAATTGGAATGATGAATTTCTGTATTTAAAAAAATAGACCAGAGGGTGCTTTGAGCCAATCCCACAATGCACCAGTTTTGGGAAATTTCACCTCAATAGGGTCATATGATCCCTTAAAAATCCTATTCTTAACAATTCCCACAAAGCGTTAGTACTTAGGAATTTTTAGTACAGTACAGTATAGGAACATTTCTATGCATCATGGGATTGAATCAAAACGCCCTCTGACATCCCGCTGAGCGATTGTTATATGGCTGTCATTGTTCAAATAGAGTCTCTTCAACAGACTTTAGTAGGCGTCTGTGGAAATTTGATATCCGGGTTTAATAATTAGGTTTTAAAACAAAATACGTGACCGGGAAGAATTTTTTTCTGTTTAACGGTTTCAAGTGGTATAAAAGGAATCATTTTAGACAACAATTCCTAGGCGGTCTTCGATTTTTCTTGTACATGTTTTCAAATGGCAGCAGTGCGTGAACTGACGTTGGTGTAATCCATGCACAGCTGGACGTTGCCGGCTGCTGTGATGTTTCAATCACAATAGCATTCCGTTGCAACACCATTCTACTGAATTTTCGGCCCACTTGACAGAAGGAAGAAGACAATTGAAGACAATTTGCACCCAACTCCCACCCAACTTCAGTCCCTAGACTGACGTAAAATAGAAGAAGGGCTTACACAAGGGGGTGAAGCCCATTCAAAACCAGTCGTCCGTGCTGGCGCTGACATTTTGAATATTGCACGGAATAATTATTAGTTTGGGTGCTTGTATACACACATAATGTCAATTCGATACAAACAATCCGGCAAAATATCAGTTGTTGGATGTTGGGTGCTATTGGGTGGTTAAATTTTGTCCTACCCATGGCCACACAACGAATGAAATGACACGTCAGTCGTCTTGATTTAAATAAACCGCCTCAATGAATACATCTTTTTCACCTAAGCGCGCCTAATCACCTAAGCGAGTGAGTATCTGAGCACAATTATCCAGGTGCACTATTATTACACCTGGCAGGGGAAGTTGGATTATTCTTGATGTCGTTTTTTTATAATGTCTATGGAAATCACCTTAGTAACTTTATATGGTCCAAATGATGATGAACAGACTTTTAATGATATAATCAAAAGGTTGTTTGAAATTGAGAATGCTCATTGTATTATATGTGCGATTTTACTTAGTTCAGAAAAATATTGGACCATACAACTATTTTGCATATCAATCAGTGCATAATGCCAAAGATAAAGTTTTTACAGATGAAAGAATGATTTGAATTTAAGTGATCCCTGGAGAATTTTTGTAATCCTGACCTAAGCGTTTTACATGGCGCAATATATCCTACTTAAGCAGCCCGTTGGATTTTTTTCTTAATTTCGTCTGAAATAATGAATTTAATAGACTA
This sequence comes from Ophioderma brevispina, assembly GCA_023653785.1. Lineage (NCBI taxonomy): Eukaryota > Metazoa > Echinodermata > Ophiuroidea > Amphilepidida > Ophiodermatidae > Ophioderma > Ophioderma brevispina. The sequence continues at coordinate 204,649 of JAMKCH010011148.1, read as the reverse complement.
TGCGGATATTTTACCCGATATGGTCTGACCACTCAATTGTACTTATTTGTTACTAGGTAAATGATATAAAAGAGGTCGGGGTACATGGACGTTAAATAATGACTTACTCGAGGATGAAGAATATGTAAAGGTTGTCAAGACTCGTTGAAGAAAGTGAAACAGATTTATGCTGCTTCTCCCTATGATAGAGATAATATTACCAATGTTTGACCAAATGAATTGGAGTTTTACAATTGGGGGGGGGGGGGGGGGGGATGATTCATTTTGTTTTTTTGAAGTAATTGTTGTGGAAATAAGAGGTTGCAAACTTTGCTTTATATTCCTCTAGAAGGAAGAAAATCTTGGATCTTCTGAAAGATTCTTTGAAAACTTTACACATTTGGAAAAATCATATGAAGAAGCACTATTACATAATCCCAACTGCCAAACGATATTGGATGTCATTAAAATGAGGCAAAAATATTGGAAAAAATTCGAAGCAAAAAGGTTAAAGGATGTTTCGTCAGAACAAAAGCTAAATGGATAGAAGGAGAAAAACCCACAAAATACTTTTCTTAACCCCTCGAAAAGAGAAATTTTTGAATAAGCAAATGCCAAGTAATGAAAAGTGATAATTCCGTGGTACCTCTCAAAGATATTGAACGCGGGAAGTTTTCTTTTTAACTGAAACATTATATAAGGAACATGGTATCAGGTAATTTTAACATTGACGATTATTATGTTCCTAAATCTACTAAAATTCAATCTGATTATTTAGAAGGTGAAATTCCCCGTATTTCTGAACTTTCATGCGCCCTGAAAATTGAAATATTAATAAGAGTCCAGGGCCGGACGGTTTCACGGCCGAGTTTTACAAGACTTTTTGGGCAGATATTTCAGTATTGTCTTCTTCGTTTTCATTGAATAAGGTTTCAGAAAAGGATCTCTTACAAAGTTCAAAAGACAGGCTATATTACTCATTTTGCCCAAAGGTGAAACCCCCGTCCATTTTGTTAAAAATTTGAGGCCTATATCCTTATTAAACGTTTCGTACCAATTGACATCTGCGTGTATCGCCAATCGCATTAAATCTGTTTTGCTCTTTAATTGCGGAAGATCAAACTGGTTTGTCCCAAACACGATTTTCGGTGAAACTATTCGATTAATTTTTGACTTTTAAATTATACAGAGTATAATCAAATACTGGTTTTATTATTACTGATCGATTTTGAGAAAGCATTTGACACCAGTTTCACATAGTTTAATTTTGAAAACCCTAAAGCATTTACTTTGGAGCGGACTTAGTAGTGGTTGAGGCCTTGTATGCAAATGCTTTTTCATCGGTCTTGGTGAACGGCAATCTTTCCAAACCTTTTCCATTTGCGTAGTTGCCGGCATGTGACCCAGTGCACCTTAATATATTTGTTCTCGTGCCGGATCGGCTTCTATGATACGGGGCAAGAAAAGTATACATGGTAATTTCATTAATATTTAAAGTTTAAATACTCAATATGCAGATGACACGACCCTGATTTTGGATGGCACTGAAATTGAAAAGCGCCTGAAATTAATATTGATAAAACAGTTGCAGTTGGTTGGTCATGGAAAGGTACAGGTAAAAATCTGTAATAATCTTAAGTTAACTTGGAATTTAGTACAAATCTCATGGTATGGTAAAAAGATTATGAGAAATCATTCATATCTCATGAAGAATTTGTTTATCATCTTGGGACGAAACGAAATTTAACAGTTTTGGGAAAGGTTGTCGTTGTAAAATCTCTAGTTCTGCCAAAATAGGTTTATTGGGCACAGATGCCTTTTCCCAATTCAAGTAAGAATTTATAAACACAGTAAACAAGAGTATTTAAAATTATGTGGTGGGGAATAAGCCTATCGCATTAAAAGAGTCCCAGTTTGTTCCAAATTATCGGGATGGTGGATTAAGATGCCTGATGGTTGACACTCATATAAATGCTTTTGAAGATAACTTGGATTCGAGGCTTGTTGCTTTGAGTGATCATAATGGGTCCGGTTATTTTATATGTGCATGGGCTTAACAGGCGAAGAATAAATTATTTTGGTCCATCACGTTTTTTAAAATGAGCTAAAAAATAATAAATCAAAAATAAAGTTCTGGTATGACACGCTGTTTTGCTGGTCTTACTTTCCTACACATTGTGAACGACAGTAACTTAATGGATTTTAACCGCATAGCAAGGCAGTACCCATGGTGGACGATAAATAAAGATCGGTGGGAAATCGGTTAATTATACCCATTGGAGGAAGAAGGGAGTGTTATTCATTATGCTTTACTGAATTCAATGAGTATTTGATGTGCATAGATGATTTATCAATCTTATATGTTAAAACCAATGTTTTTAAATATTACGTATAATTACAGGCATTCAGTCAAATTTGTTGCAGTAGATAAACTCATTGTGCAAATAACCTCCCCTTCTTCCAATACTGGGAAATTCTCTTTAAACAAAGTAAGGGTTGTAAAGTGTTTTATGACATTTTTGTGCAAATAAAAAATGGAAGGAAAAAGTTTTACAAATGGGAAGTAGATTTTGCTATAGAAAATACTAAATGGAAAGAACTTTTGTGCTTTAAACTTTTTTAAATTTTCAGTGGACACAAAACTGAGGGGGTTTCAGTCTAGAATAAACCCAAAAATCTTCGCAACAAAATACTCTACTGTTGAAATTAGGACGTTAAAAGACAATGACCTCTATAAATTCTTCCACTTTACACCGCCTCCCCAATCACTCCTCATATTCGTTGCTTGTTCCCATCTTTCAAACTTTGGGTTTGAATTTAAAGATTGGTTTGGCAAAGGTATTTTAATGTGAAATTGGTATGGGAGCAAAGGTGATTCTTTTTGGTACTAAGCACGATACTATATTTTCCAACAACTAATTTGTCATTGCAAAATACGCATCTGTATAGAGCAGAATATCTTGGAACAAGCAATCTTCCAATATAATATTTAAAAAAAAGAAATTCAACATTACTATAATGAAATAGTCAGGCAGTGTGTAACATGATCCTGTCCGCAGTTCTATAATTTCCTAATACTATATTTCCCAACTTTCCTTTCCTTTTTTCCACTTTCCTCTTCATCACTTCGGTTTTTTGTAAGGTATTTTGCTATGCTGTAATATATAGGAAAAAACACCTTTAATGTTTATATGCCTTTTTTAATTATTTTTAATTATTCTTTTTATACTATTTCCTAAAGACTCGTTTCAACACAAGAACCTTCCCTTCCCCCTTTTCCCCTCGAGTCTCACACCTCCCTCCCTTTGTATCACTACCGATTAGTGTATATGCAAAGCGGTACCACAGTATGTGGAGAAGCGGAGGCGCCATTGCTTTCTATTGTTGGACTCTATGTTTTTCTTTGTGGTCGGCAAACATGCGAGACGATGATTTCTAAAGATGACGTACGTTTGCCTATCTATATAGAACCCCTCTTTGGGCTTGACACAACTTCCACAACGATTACGGAATCTCTGTTTTTATGAGTTCAATTGAAATTCCAAACACCCTATTGTCTGTTTTCGGGTCCTTTCAATTTAACAAGAGGTCAGGTTATTCCGCTCGCTTACTCTAGTATCAATAGACCGTATTCAATAGCCGCCATGTTTTTGGACAAGATAGACGCATCCAATACATTCACCTGTCCAATGATACCTTGGCAATCGCTAAACAGGTCGACTGACAGCTTAATGTATTGTAGTCCTGGAATGTATGGATCTTGTCCACCAACATGTCTGGTGGCTACGTCATATTGGAATCACTCTATATGGGAAGGTTAATTCATTGTCGAAATCCTAAAACCAGAATGTTCGAGTCTTGTGGTAATTTTAACGTTACCTACGAATATTTTTTTCACAAAAACATACCTGTTAGACAATCAGATATTACCCCGGGGATACTACACTAAGTAAAGTTCTAGAGAATCTTTATTATGCTTACTAAATGCATTGCTTCAAACTTCGTTTTCTACCTTGAGTTGAAACTACCAAACATCAAAATGTACAATATGGTTTGGTTAAAAAGCATCCCGTTTAAAAAAAAAAAGCGGATGTCATTTCCACAAGCAAGAGATTATTAAATAGTCATATTGACAGCTTTTAAATAGGCACCACCAAGGACATAAGCCTACGAAATATTCAGGTACCCGAATGTTTTCCGTCAAATACTATTGGTGTCCGCGGAGTTTACAAAAAACCATTCGGGGCAAGTCCTATATTGGTATGTACATTATATCCATTGCTAATGCTTACAAAATTAAAATGAAAATGGCAGTTTGTTATGTGGGGCCTTCATAAGTGCATAAAAATAAAGAATGGTAAATGTGTATAAAATAGACACTTTCTGATATTTGAATAAAAAACAGATTTGCGAAATAGAAGCTTATAAATATTAAATTGATCAATATTACGTGTTCACTACTATTAACTTTTTAGTTTCTGTTTGCTAATTCTTGTGTCAAAATGGGGTTTCTTATCCTCATCCATTATGGTTCCCTACGAATTCAAGTACTATGCGGCTTCCACCTTTTGGATTAGCTGCCATCTTGCCGCGGGAATGGCAAAGTCCATCCCAATTTCTGAGACTTTCTAATCTAAAAGACAAACATGCATTTTGGATGTGTATGCATAAAAGTATAGGTCACACTTTGAATATCACAAGTACTTTGAGGTCGGGTATAAAATTGATTTGAAAACGTAATACTAAGGGAACTAACACCTTTTTTATAGGTTATGCATGAGGAGGTCGAAAGGCTTCCTGGTCTGTACAATACTGTATGGTGGCCATACGAATAATACTAAGGGTATTTTAAATTTACTATAAAGCTAGCGGACACATTTGACTCTCAGAAAGATTTTACATATATCTGTACATAACTTTAATGCCCATAGATGTGGTTCTTTTCCTGATTGCTGGAAGGAATTTACTGTGTCTATCCTAGGTGCATAAATGATTGTCTACATTACTGGCCCTTTGAAAAAAAAAACAAATTGGTCTAATCGTTACCTTCGAATACATGTTACCCACGAATTTACAACTTAAAACATCTACATCGCATAACAAACAAAGCAAACACAAAAAACAACAATAGCCATTGCGAATCGGATTATTACCAGGGAGATCATCGTTAAACAAGTGTTATTATAGATTTTTATCCGAAAAGGACCGAAAACTATAGATGATCGACTCCTCTACTACCCAGGCTTGCCCGAATAACCCCAGCAGCCGCGCGCAAGTGGCTGTAAGCTGCTAAAACTAACACGGGCATCCTGTCTGGTCATTCAGTCCACGGTAAGGGTATTTAGCCGGCTGACTATGTTTTCAGTGTGTAGACTTATGGACCATCTTTTTCACATTCATGCGGGGACAATTGATATTAATTATAAAGAACAATATCAAGATGTTGAATCTTAAAGGATTTTATTTATGGGAATAACAGCCATTTTTGGAAAAAAAAAAAAAATAAAGATTTGATGACGTCACGGAGTGATTGGTTTATTATTTTGACTTCGGGGGAAACCCTATTCAGGTAAAAATGACGTACGTATCCTACATTGGAAAAAAAAAAACAACGATTATCGTCATCGTACGGTCGGGTTTTGAATCAGTAGGGAAAGGAACAGGTAAATTTGTCACTGTTTAGACATAATAAACGGTGTCTTTTGGAAAAAATAATAGCACTTTGGGCAGAGGGGACATGTACAGACCTTGAGGTACATGTCGGAATTTATATATATCGGTCGCCCCCGAGAGCAAACTGAATCTGATACCTGACACGTTGACCTGCGTTACTGACACCGTGGACACAAAAAATATCATCTCGTTACCGTTTAGAACTACAATACGGCAAAGCAGCAAGATTCTGTGTCTCGGGTGTCACAGGTAATCGATCAAGATGTGAGGACTATACATGTGGTTCTGTACAGGGAGGGTCGGACACGATCTGCTCGATTGGGGAATTGGGGATGGTTATTTGTGAAACTGACGCTACATGCATGTACTTATGGAGTTCTCGGTCCAGTGACAATTAAAAAATCATTCTTAAACCTTTGTTAAAAAGATCGTAGTATATGATTAAATTAAGAAAAAAAATATGAAGTTCACACCAATCATGCTTCTGTAAATTACCTGTGCAAAACTCAAACTCCAGAAACTTCCCCGCAAAAGTAATCTCTATCAAACATAATACTCTTGAATATACGCGCCATGGCTACAGAGCTATGCGGCTCTGTAGCCATGCGCACCTTTACACTCTAATATCAAAACAGCTTCGTTATGATAATTATTAACACCCAAAACATGCACTCCTGGATGCTCAATTGTAAGAGCGCGCGTTTAGTAATACGGAGGTCGGCTGGTTGAATCCGAACCAAGCGCACACGGTTGTTTTTGAACACTTGTGTGCGCTTGCTATCTCCAGGGAATGAATAATATTCACCTTGTCTTTATCTAGAGAACTAAGTTAGCTAAAATTTCATACCATTAACATGTTTTATTGGATAAGGATTACGTTAAGCTCTAAAAATGCGGCTTTGATCATGTTAGGATCAAGAAACGTCAGGAACGAGAAACCGTGTTTAATTTCTGTGTTGTAAAAAAAGGGTTAAATAGAAAACCACAGAAACTTTCAATATAGGGCGTTTATTTTCAACGTTTTATAGCATTTTAAAGGACACAGCAATAATGTTCTCTCTTAGGAGTATTCTAAAATGATCTCCCATGGATAATCTTTTTTTTGTGTGATACCTTCTTTTCGCAAAATAATTTCTTAGTTTTGTTGGTTCGTTTTTTGTAACTCACCCTGTATTTTTTAAAGGCGATTTACTATAATTATCATCCTTTACTACTTTAAATACATCTTTTCTCTCAATACACTTTTAAAATCACAACAATTATTTGGACGTAAGAACTGGTACAAATCAGCAGAATCAACTACAGCCTTCTAAAAAAGTTTGTTTCGATTAGAATATTTAGAATTAGTAATATTTAGACGACTTCCGACCACACCTTGGAGACGCTTCCAGGGGCCTACACGAGGGAAATATCAGAGGGTTGGTTGTTTTGAGTCCATCAACAAATTTTTTTTGCACAGTTTTTTGGGAACTTTCACCCATGTGATCCCAAAGCATCATATATATATTCTAATAACATACAAATCTGACCGTTATTCTCATTTTTAGCCCACAAAGCTCTAGTAATTTTTAGTATGATCATGAAATTCTTGTGTTCTTAAACTTTTTATTCCTAAGTCTGACATGTGGTTTTAGTAACTGCATATAGGCAAATTTTCAAATGCATTATGGGATTGATTAAAAAAAACCTCTGACGATATATCATATACGTTGCCCCTGTTGGTCTTCTCACGTTGACGTAAGGTCAATAAAAAGCTGAAACACACAAAGAGCATAAATAACATCAAGTTAATGAAATGTTCATAATTTCCATTAGGATTACGATAACAGTTAGGGTGGCTGTCAAACTCATCACCGGTTACATCGCGTTTCGCCCCGTAGTTCCGTTTGTAACCGGTTTCTATTGTTCTAAACACAAACGCAGTTCAACTGCACTGAACCGCAAGTCAACCGGCGGTGTGAATTTTGGAGTCGCCCCTAGGATTTTTTTATATCGCTATTTTCACTGTTATTTTTTTCTCATTGCGTCTTCTACTCTCACCACTCTCTCACAAATTTTAAAGCATTTCAAATCATTATTTTAATTGTCTGTTTCAATAAAGTATGTACACGTAATAAAGAAAAGCAGAGACGACAAGAAATAATTTTTATCGGATTTAATTTGCAATACAGACCCGTGCAGGAAATGTGGACAACACCAAGTCCTTTTGTATCTTTTATACACGGCCATGCAAATTACCCTGTCCTAGTTACCATCATTATCACGATATTAACATGAACTTTTCAACCTCGTTACATGGCAGATTCTGAATAGATAAGTAACATTGTTTAGCATGTGATGCTGTCCTCCAGCGTACCTGATCGGCGATATAATTGTCTATTAGGTGCACTTACATGGTTCTCTCAATGGCTCGTCCTTTTAGAGTTTATGGGTACGGTCAGATGACACCTTTTTCTGACACACTTCGGAAACCCTTCACGGAATAAAGCACATGTTTATTCCGTTTGAAGGACTCTTATTTGAACAATGACACTCATAACAATAGCTCAGCGGGATGTTGTCGTCTGCTGTGGTTCTCAAGGTACAGACCCAATTACGATACAATATCAAATCAACCTAACGACACCCGCTGATGCAAAATAATCGATAGAACCCCTTCGTTTTCCGGAGATATTTGAGATTAAGTTTCATTACACACATTCTCTATGACGGACTGATAACGTTAATCTCTCGCGCAGAGATACCATTTATATTAAGATCTTCGCAGTCTGTGACACAGACTATACTTACCGGACCGCCGTAATCGGAGATATAATTGTCTATTAGGTGCACTTACATGGTTCTCTCAATGGCTTGTCCTTTTTAGTTATGATGGGTCAGATGACCGAAGTCAAAAAGTGTGTCAGGAAGTGTGTTAGATGGATCAGTTACGGAAACACCCCAAATTACCCTGTCCAAGTTACCCTCGTTAGTACACGATAATCAACATGAGCTTTTCACCCCGTGTACATTCGGAATGAACGTCATGCTATCCGCCAGAGTACCTGATCGGAGCTTATGTCTACTAGGTGCATTTAGATTCTTCTCTCCAATGTGTTCTATATATATATTATATATATATATATATATTATATATATATATATATAATATATATATATATATATATATTATATATATTATATCGTCTCGCCAACTAACATACGTCTTATCTGACGAAATGCCGTTTCGAGAAAGTCGCCATTGAAATTCTACGGGGAGATTTCATGTTTGTACCATGGAATTAAACATTAGAATTTACTTTTTCATTTGCAGTATGAAGAAAACATTCCTGATGTTAAGTTTTAACCTTGATGGGTTTTGTAAGTGCAATTGTATTCCTGATATAAGCTACAAAGTCATAAGTCTGTATGTGAATTATATAGCTTTCTCCATGTCTTGTGCAAGTCCACAGCCCACATATACAGTCACACACACTTTCAATCCATTAGGAATTAGAAGGAATAGTCCTATCTTTACCTAGAGCAGAAAACACTGTAGTAAAAGCAAAGATTCCATTCCACCCTAATTTATCCTGTAGAAATGCAGGAAGGAGCACCCCAATAGGTCCGGTAATAACCAGAGCTACCAATATAATACCGCAATTAACGGCTACGTGTTTGGTACCATACGCCCTAAAATGTACAAGGGAAAGATCGTTATATAATTGACAAATTTAGATCCTTATAACAAATATATACATTGTTTTTCGTTAATAGCTCGTTGATTTTTTTGGTTTAGTGTTCTTTTAGTAGTATTGTAATAGGTACTCTGGTGGGGAATGTAGAGCCCAGATTCTAGAGAGTATTTTTCCAGATATTTTGCACTCATTATTCGTTGAGTGCAACTCATACCCCCGTTGATTTAATTTTAAAGGTGCATTTCAGTCTTAGTTGGATATTATAATATTTTTTTTTTTGCAAATGCTTAATATGTGTATGTAGAAGTAATAGTATGAAAATATTGCCGTGTGAATTAAAGGCTGACTCAGATATTTCCCGGGGAGGGCGCCCTCAATTTTCAAACAAATTGCGTTTTTTTTTTTGCACATACATAATGCTTGTCCATATTATAATCACTGTGTGAAATAACTAAGCCCAAATCGAAGTCCTTCATATAGAAAAATCACACCTTTAGTTTCTATTGGACTATTTTAATTTACTTACAAAAACACATACAAAATATATATTTCGAAATCTCTGAGTCATCCTTTAATAACGTAACAATCTATGGAGTAATGTGAATGGTTCCCCCGGTACCAAAATTGTGATTTTATTTTAAAAAAATAAAGCGTTCACCGAACGCATGTGGTCGTCGTCTCGCGGTTTGTGATGAGACAAGGTCAAATGAGGTCACCAAGGTCCAATGAGGTCACCAACACATAGACATACACACGTATCATTGTGTGGAAGTGTTATGAAAATTGACAACAAATGTTGTATACCCAAGCAATTTGATAATTCTGGACGATTATTATTCCATGGCCTCCAAATGACGCTGTATCGGGTGTTTGACCTCACTTGTGAAAGTGGTAACATGTGTTGGCACGACCCAAGGACCTTATTGCAAGTGGCATTGAAATGTTTGCACGTTAGGGGAACGTGGGCAATTATGTCTAAGGTTTGACCCAGACCACAGATACACCGGCAAATACACAGATAACATAATACTACCAAAGCAATCATTTATGTGTCTTCGTGCAGGGACGACCACAAAATAGCAATGATTCGGTTCCGGCCCCTCAATTTAACACTATTATGAATTATATTAGTATACTTTACTAGCCAAGCTGTTGGAACGAGAGAAAAAACTCCATTAAAATTGAAGAAAGAGCACACTTCCAGATGAAAAAATCGGTTTTCCACCTTTAGGGGCCGCCATTAGTGTTAGCATAAAAAAACATTGTACAACATGCATCTAACCAACATGGCTGTCTGGGTTTTGGAAAGGATAAATTGACATGACACAATTTATTTTGTTTTCGTTGTAATAAAAACGATTGTTTCAAGAAACTGGAATACCGAAACGATTACAATGGCGAATCGCAACCATACACACATGTTTCTTCATAATTTTTCTTTGTTTTGATTCTAAACTGAAGCTTTTAGGCTTCAAAGACGACAGCAAACTAATTAGCTTTTAGCCCATGTGGACTAATCCTGTGTCTGATCGATCAACCTGCTGCAGATCCAACTACTGGCAAAAGAAATCTGTCTTGTGAGCTCAGCACTTTTCATACTCCACAGCTAGCTTTTACCATCTCCAAATAGAGAGATTACACCACCTTACATTATCCAATTGGGATCTCACATAACATAATTGGAAATTACCTATGTTTTGCGCCATACCTGGAAAATCCGAGGGCAATCATCAGATATTTATAGTAGCGTTTGTTCTCGAAAAGTCTCCAAGCATGTGAACAATTGCAGTATCAATATAGCACTAGGGAATAACACTAGGAATAATATACTTTCCTTGCATGGAATCTTTTCTCTCTAGTTAAATACATAAATAAATAAGAATTTAATCACATAAATGAGGGATATATAATATTTTGCCACATGTAAAATTCATTAGAGGGATCCCCCACACCCCACATCCTCTAACCATTTACACCCTGAAATTGGCACACATCGTCGCAATTGTTCTGCTATGTTAGTGCTTGTTCCGATTCCTATCGTATTCACCACTTGATATTAAAGCGTGGAACTTGCATACACTCACCAAGATAGCGGTTCCGATGGTAGAAGCGCTAATGTATATTACAAAGCCTTATTCACCACTGTGCTAATATTGATGGTTAACCATAAAAAATGGCAGCTTTTTTGTCTCTATCTTGTTAAAGAAATTTGAGGGCTGATATTTTAGGACAGCCATGAGAAAAATATGGCCTTTAATCTGATATCAAAATTGATTCTACCTCCAGGTAAATCATTGGAGTCCCAAGACGATCGAAATAAGTACCGTTCGTTTAGGCTTGAAAAAGTCCCGCGATACTCTGACGCCGTTAAATCATGGCACTAGTCCTACATGTAACGCTTCTTTGAATGTCTTGTCTTTGAGTATGCGCTCTCTGACTGGGTTTGCAAACAATAAATTATGCAATATGTAGTTAGCAGCATGAAGAATAATATATGTATATTTCTTCCGTGGGTTATTTGAAAACAAACAAACGTGTGATTATTAGTCCTACATGAAATGACACAAAACATTACCTACCTTACATGTCTACATTGGCTGTACATACCCTATATGAGAACAAATCAGACATTGCTCCCCAGAACAATCTCCCGGATAAACTGGCAACTCCAGTTAGTGTTCCCACAATGGCTAAAAATTCGTCATCAGATATAAAGGTCTGCCCGAAAGTCTATAAAGAACACATTGTTGACATTGTTACACTGGCGAAGTGAAATGGGCCTATCCATCTCTCTCTCATACTATGTTTAGAGTACTGACACTTGGTGTTTAAAAAATGGACGCCGCTGTTTAGTGATTGACACACGACGTTCAGTCTTTGATTATGTTTAAAAAGTGAAGTTTATACAGTGTACCATTGAACTCACCGAAGACACGAAATGTACATATTTGTGTGTAATGATAGGGCTCGGCTAACTACAATCATGGAAATCATTGTTGGAACACTTTGAACGATTTTGGGGAAAGTTTTCCTCCGTTTCTCCATCAAATGTTGAATTAAGTTTTGGTCATCATAACCGGTTCCCCAAACATTGATTGATGCGGGTTGGGGAAGGGTAGGTTGAAGGGAAATGCTAGGTCTTTCAATTAAAAGTGAAATAATACTAATAGGCAATATCGCCTTAAAATCCGTGTCAAAGGCGCTATACAAATGTCGATATTATTGTTTTTATTATGATAACATGGGCTTCATCATCAGCTTATATATCTGTCCACTGCTGGACGAAAGCCTCAAAATGTTTCCATGCTGGATTTCGGCCTACCTTTCAACGCGGTTGGAAGGGACCCTGGTACCCTGGTACCTAGAGTGAGTGCAGGTAACAGACCCGGGATGGCCCCCTACTCTTTTCGATAAGGTCGGCAAACCATTTAGTGTTCAGGAATGACCCCCCTGATACACGGTACCAACAGCTTTACATGACTCTCCGAACATGAGGCGCCGGACACCCATTGCATTCACCTGCACATTTTACGCAATGGGTGGGAGCGAGGAGAAATTCCATAATCGCACTGCTGTGCGATTATGCAATTCCGACCTTATTTGAGTATGACCAGAAACCCGACTCTTGCGGGGCTCGAACCAGGCCGCTCGATCGATCTATACTCTGCCGACGGTCCAGCGCCTTAGACCGTCAGAGGCCCCCAACGCCCTTTTTTTTTTTTTATAATTGTAGGTTCTTAACTCTCACCCGGGTAGAGCAATGAAGCAAATGGTGGCGAGTTAGTTAAACTATTTTTTTATGATTGTAGCTATATCGTTTACCCTGGTTGTTAACATTTATGGCGCGATTTTATATGTTTTTCATCCACCTCCGTTGTAAAATCAATGGAAATTGGGGTCAAAACATTGTTTGATGGTGACCGTGATGGTTGCGCAAGAAAATACGCTACTGGCTGAAATGCTTACGGAACGTGGAAGGGGTTTTCGTTTTGGTCAAGGTTTTTTGGTGTATGCACTATAGTTGGTAATAGGAATGCTATTACTACAAAAGTAGGGTCATACACGATGATACGTTCTAAAAATTTGGGTTAAGGGTTGAAATTATTTTCAACCCTTAACCCAATATTTAAGGATGCTGATCAGGATTTTGCGTCCAACCTCTTGAATGTGTAGAATTATCCAAAGTTGTGGTATTGGGTAAGTTGTATTACATGATGGTATTCAACCTAACCCTCATCCAACCAAGGGGGGGGGGGGGTCCAACGGATGATCCCCTGTCGCACAAAAACGCAAACAAAATGATCTAAGGCTTTATAATTGTAAGTTCATCCTCTCACTTACGACATCACTATGACGTCATATTGTACTTGATTTGATGAAAGGACATAATGTAGCTACACACTGATACCAACAAGAATGAGGTGTTCTCGCTTAATTCGAAAAAAATCAGGGGGTGTGTGGTAACACCCCCCCCCTTGGTCGTGAAGTAGTAAAAACCCTTTGATGTGTAGTATGTAAAACCAAAGTTTTAAATCCGTTTTTGTCCCTCAACCGGGTGGCCGATTTCACCTCACATTCGTAGCAATCGCCCTTACTCCCTCCTTCAACTTCGCCCGATTCAACGCATCCCCCATCCTCACCCAACTCCTACTCTCCTCCTCCACTTGCTTCCTCCATGTCCTCTTTGGTCGGGGGCATCTTCCTCAAACCACCCACCTCAAACTCAAAAGCCCTTTTTAAAACATGCTCCTCATCCTTCCTTATTACGAGGAGTAATAGGGCTATATGTCCATAGGCGTAAATCCGGGGGGATGAGGATATATCCCCCCCCCCAAATATTTGATGAGAGGGGATGGTCAATACGGTCATCCCCCAATGTTGATGCGTTCATGTGTTTTTGACCAAAAATAACCTCATATTTTAGCATAATAGTTAAAAATGGTAAATTTCCGCGCGCTTCGCGCATTTTGTTCTAATTACAATTAAATTTAACAATTTCAGCTTCAAAATGGCAACATTTTTAGCACGCTTCACGCGCACTGTGCTAGTAATGGATCTTTTCAGCAAACCCTGTTTCATTCATAAATTTTCATCAACACATCCCCCCAATGTCAAAAAGAAATTTACGCTACTGGCTATGTCCATGTAAATAATGGTCGGAACTTAGAAAAACTATACCCTTTTTAATCCTTATATGAGACAAATTAATTGGTACACATCTAAACAATAAATGTACCTGGTTTCAAATACCCCTGTATTAAATGTACCCTTTGATTTTCCTACATTTCCTACATTTCACATTTTTTGGTTGGACCAAAAAATTCTGGTTCAGCATCCTTCAGGCTGTAGAAAAGCGTGTTCAAACCTATACCCAAACTTCGAGAACGAATATCATTTATGACCCAACTGCAAGCGTTTGTTGTCAGGATTTGAACACGTTTCCACTCATGTGGAAATAAAAAACTGTACTTCGTATGTTAAATTGTATACAATTTGTGAGAGCACGTGTGGCGCAGCGGATAAGCGCAGGACTCATGATCATAAAACCATTGTAAATTGTAAGTTCGAGCCCCGCTGTAGTCAACGTGTTTGTGTCCCTGGGCAAAATACTTAATCTCAATTGACTCGTTTACCCAAGCGAAATCTGGGGAGCTGTTATGGGGAATATTACAATCTAAGTGCTGATAGGGATGTGCGCTTGGCCAGCTGCCGGCCTAGATGAAGCGAAATGATTGTGACGATTTCCTGACGGCAGCGTAATAATAATAGGCAACAGCGCTTTGAATCCTTGGGCAAAGGCGCTTTACAAATGTCGGGTCTTAGTATTATTATTATATTAACCAAATATTTTAGTGATGATTTTACAACAAACTTATCATATAACCCATGTGGTTCACAGACATAGTTTGTGTTTCGTGGCATTTCAAAACCATAAGCTAATCTAATTCACATGCGTTGTTATATAACAAAATGTTTCTTTTCAACGCCAATATGGAACAAACATAATAGAAGCAGGCATAAAGTAAACCTATTATAGAAATAGGCTTAAAAGACTATTTTAGCTGTTTTATAATTGCCATATAGCGACCACAGATAAATTTGCGTTCTGACCATTACCTTGTAAAGTGAGGGCATGAACGTTGTCCCTACCCCACATAAGAGAAACGTTCCCCAGAGATTCCAAAATGACCAGGTTCGAATCACTTCTTTTGGGTGTAAGGTGAGACCAGATCCTTTGCTATCCATAATTGGAGTTTCACTTTGCCCGATATCTGCTGGAAGTTGTTGTTTACTTTCGGTTTTAGATAACTTTGTCTCATTTTCGGTTCTCTGAAATAAAATGTAAGAAACGCCTCTAAGACATTGCTTGGGATGCACGTGTTTACTGTGACCCTTGATTGGTATTCAGCAACATTTATTTATTTCTCTATTTAAGCGCTTATTCAGGTATTTGTAACTACCTTCCACTACTTTTAATGACACATTTTATTATCCTCGCCTACCTCATCTATTTGCCAATTGTCTGCCGGTGGTTCCGAAAGTAAACACACCCCTATAATTTGTAAAGTAGCGTAAGTACCACCAAGAAGAAGAAAAGATGAAGGAACACGATCTAAAACATCGTCGTCATCAAAATATCTTTAGCAAATTAAAAAGAGAAACAAACTCGTATTTCTTATCATAATAGTGATAGGCCAAGAGGCCAAAGCGGAAAAGATGCTCGGATAAGGACCAAGGTGGCGTACCCCTGGGAAGTACATAATTCTTCCGAAATAATTTTCCTAAAATTATAGAAATCGGTTCTCACTTCTAGTATGTGCACATTCTCGAGAAAATGAATTAAATGTCATCTCAATTTATGCCCTGAATATCAGTGACTACGGGATGTACACCATGATTCAAGGGGACTGTGGAACCCCGTGGGATTTCAATGATTAAAGCATCACACCTAGGTCCCAGAGAACAAGAAAGGTTTTGATGGAGAATTCCCAGGGGTGGGAGATGGCGGCAATCTTGGTTTTCAAAATGGCTGCCATTTTGGTATATTTTCAAATCATAACTCGAGTTGTGAATGTGCTAGGAAGCTAGTTTTGGTGCCAAAACTTCGTGTTAAATACCTACAACTCTCTGGAAAGGATACAGTTAGATTAGAAGAGGAAGATTAAGAATGGCAGCCATTTTTTGAAAATGGCCGCCAATTACCATGTTTATTGTACATTTTCAGCAGTCATTTTAGTGGTGAGCTTTAATACAAATTTAATTATGGTGACACAGTCTCCATTTAACTAGTCAAGATATATATAAAGATGTTTAAGATTTGGTAAGAGTAAAAAATGATTCTTTCAATCCATCTTGTATAATTGTATTTCAAAATGGCAGCCATTATGACTTTGTTACCCCTATCTTACCAAGATTTTTTTTTGCCACCCTCATGCTTATGTTCCCACTATAGAGGTAGGAATATTGGATTTTCATGCGGTTTTCAGCTTTAAAGGTGGCAATTGACTAATTTTACATGAACATAAAGTTGTAGAGCTATACTAATAATAATATAGTACCAAAAAGTGTACCATAAATTATCCTTGGGTGGCAACCCCCCCCCCCCACACACACACACACACACACTCACTAATTGACTTTGAAGGTACACTCCAACCTTTACAAAAAATCGCTAAAATTATCAACAAGAATGAAAAAAAAAACAATGACTTGGAAGCTATTGGCGTTTTAACGCACCGGAGGAAAGTTTACGGGGGTGTCACCCCCTTACTAAGACGAGGGCTAAACAAGATAACAAAAACACTTGTCACAATTTACAGAGAACAACCCTAGTACACCACTGTAGAGCAGTCTTATTTTGTATGAGTACATTTAAAGCTTCCTGTAGGGTAGTCCATGAGTGTTGTATGAGAGCTGGATGTGGAGTACTCTATTTGGTATGAAATCCTTAACACTACTCTGTGTAGTTGCTTAATTGGTATGATTCCCACAAATATTGTATCTCAAGGACAAGCTCACTATTATAATTCCCTTTGCACGAGTCCTATATCATAACAGTCCAGATAGGCAGAATGTGCCCACAAAACAGCAAAATGAGCATATTTTAAACTTCTTTAAAAGTGCACTTTGGAGTTGTTTAATTGGTATGAGCCCCGCAATTAAATATGGATTTATCATGAGAAAGCTCACCATCAATTCACTTCGTGTTTATTCTTTGTTTACCACAATCATGACAACGTTAAGGTTCTAAATCACGGTCGTCGTCCTCATCTGCCAGGATGGGCCCGGGGACATTGGCAATGGTTAGGTCGACAATTTCTTGAATTCATCAGACTCGATGGAACATCCAGTAAGTTCTGTACAGTTCAGTCCATTTTACATTTGCATAATTGTTGGCATATCAAGACTTGGCACAATCACTTCACCAAATGAATTATTGCATCTGGGGCAGGAGGCAAATGTTATCACTGGCTTGAATTTGTCATCCACTAAATCTCATCTGTAGTAATTGGGTCGCCGCAACTCGGATTTTTTTTAATATGTCCTTGTACCTAATCATTTCGCCGTAGTGGTACGAATGGTAGCTTGTAAAAGTGCTGCTCTGGTAGGAGGCCGCCAATAACATTGCGCCTTTTCAAGAAATAGAAGGTCGCGTCAGCTTCCAAACCAGATACAATTGTACATCTGCTACATTTGTTAAGGTACTATCCTACAATTAAGAAAAAAATCTTTAAAAAGCAAAATTTCTTTGACTTTTTATCATAGTTTTATTGTTTATTACTCGAAGTTAACTTTTCTTCAAGATTTCGCACTTTTTGGTGCACGGCTAATTAGCATAATTAATTATCGACCCGTTAACGAGGTATTTTTTTAAAAAAAGGATATCTTGGTAACCATAGCACCTATCATGTTCAATGAGGTATCAAATTAAAGCTTATTAAATTTGCTATCCAATGACATTCTTTGATTTTACCATTTACCAACTGTTAACATGTTATTAAAAAAAAACATGAACATTTCATAATTTGTCTGTCAATATTTGCCTTACAGGTGGTTATTAAGGGTATTGCTTCTAAAAATTGCATTTTCTGGGAATGTCATTGGATAACTACATTGTTTCTGCTTACAATGACACAAAAATGAACAAAATCCATTGAGAAATATTGAAGATACGTTTTTTCAAAAATTCCATGTTGACCAAAAAACGCATTTTGAGAAAATCACATTTGAAAATATAAGACCGTTTTCAATATTTGTAACAGGATATTTTTTTGATTTTCATGTAAACAACAAGTAGTCAAGCGTGTATCCAAGGCTGTCTATAGGGGAGGTGCGAACACATAAGACTGTCTCCCAAAAGATGCTAGGCTTATTTTCCAGTCACTTAGTAATCTTGCAATCGAAAAAACAGTAAAAATGGATTGAAAATGGCCTAAAAAGCTGGAAAACTCGTGGCTAAGGGCATTGCTAAGGAGATTTTTGTCTGAAAATACATGACATGATGGTAAAAAACAGAAAATTTCAGGAATTTAGGGGGTAGAAGCCAAAAAGGAAGTTGATATAGTGAAAATATAAGGTCCAAAGATTTGTTTAAAATAAAAATTGAAAAATTGAAAATATTTTGATTTTTTAAAATTTTAATTGTAGGACAGTACCTTAATTCCGTACGAGGTAAATGCAACTGACACACAAATGCTTTTGATGGCATGCTAATAGGATTGCTTCAGATGATGTCTCTACCACTCCGAGCTGTGAAAGGGCATATACCTTGTCATCTGAGTCAAATTCTTTCAAGTCCTTCCAAAACGTCAGCTTTTCCTTGCCAGCAAATCTCCCAGTGACATCAGCCCATGATAGTGCATGGAAAAGGGGAAAAATGCGGCCTTCTGAGAATCCAGAGAATTGTAAATAGGGGCATGTGGTCTTCTTATATACTTCTGCGACAAAACATGTATAATATACAGAAATTTCTAGCGCAGAATGGTTAGTGTATAAAGGATGTCTGTGTATGGTGAATACATTCTTACAGATGTGGTATCAATTTATTGTGTAGCATTTAGACTATGGAGAATGAGCTTTGTGTGTGCTTCTTAGACGCTGGTGAGACCTAATTCAATTTTTCGATGCGGGGGGATTTACAGGGTAAGAAACAGGCACAATCAGAGGGTCGGTCGGTGGGCCTCCGACTAGAGCTGCACTTTTACCAGCTATCATGCGAGCCCACTACCACTCAATGTTTTGGTGCAATTGTTTTGGTACATTCACAATGTATGTGCGCCCAATTGGTGATATTTTAAGAAAGCATGGTGTTCCTTTTCATATGTATAATGCTGATGACATACAGATCTATGTGCCCTTCAATCCCACCCTTCTGGTGAGGCTACTTGTACTACAAATCTGTGAATTATCACATAATCACATTCGCAACTTAAGCAGAATCAGATAGTACATTGACAAAGATACTTGTCATGCAGCGGTCAGAGCATTAGTTACGTCCCGACTTGACTACTGCAATTCCCTGCTCAATGGCATTAGCCAAGAATCCGAATCGTCTGTTAAGTCTGCAGAATAAAGCAGCACGCCTGATTTATAAGATGCCTAAATACACACACACATCTCCTCTAATTAAAGACAATATCAGTGATTTGCTGAATCAGCAAATCGAAAAAAATCATCAAAAATCAGGTTTTTGCATGTATGTAAACAAGTACAGGTATCCTAACATACCATGCAAATGATAAGACCAGAAGCAAACCTAAAGGACACAATCGGAGATGTAGTCATTACGTCGAACGGACACTTACTACAACACGTAAATGAATGGAGAATCGTATCTTGGAACACTGCCGTTTCTTCTTTCTGTCCAATTCTACAGCTGAAAAGGTAACGTATGAGAATTCTACTGACTTATTCTTCAATATGAAGCTATTCCTGCAAATTTCAAATATTTTTCAAATCACTGATAGTGTCTTTAATGAGCTTCACCGGCTTCGGATTCCTCAGCGTATTCAATTCAAAACTCTAACACTTGTTTTTAAAGCTCTTCATGATGAGGCTCCAGGCTACATTGCAGATTTGCTTCATATTTACTCTTCAAACTACAATCTACGTTCATCTTGTCGAACTACATTAAAAGTTCCTCGGACGAAGAAATTGGCCGGTGATCGTTCATTCTCGTGTATAGCACCTAAACTCTGGAACTCTATTCCAAAGGAACTTGCCAATCTCATGACACTTCTCTGTTCAAAAAGCATCTTAAGACTCATTTATTTGTTTAATATTATTTGTTCTTCTTGTTAATGTTTGTTCTTTGCTTCTTTGTATTGTCAAGCGCTTTGTAACCCTGGGAAAAGGTGCTATAACAAATGCTGTTATTATTATTAGTAGTACAATGGGAGTGTACCAAATCCGAAGTTACCCCAGCCCAATTACTAATAGCAAATTCAAACCAGTGATGATATCTTTGCCTCCTTCACCAGATGCAGTAATTCATTTGGTGAACTGTGATTGTGGCAAGCTTTGATGTGCCAATAATTTGTGCAAATGTGGAAAGAATGAACTATTCTGTACTGAACTTGGTGGATGCTTCATCGAGTCTGATGCCCACATTGTTAAAAATGATCGCAAAAACATTCTTTTAAAGCGGCACTGGCACATTTTCACAAAATATGAAATTTCTTCAATTTGCTCTCAAATGATTGTCTAGGGCATTGGAAGAACAGAGGTATATTTTACACATAAAATAACGTATCCCAAAACAGATATGGACAATTCGACATTGATATGAGGATAAAGACATCTAGGTAATTTGTAGGCCAACTTTTAAGTTTTCCATACCTTTAATCAACCAATGTGTATATTACATGAATATTTTTGACTCGTACTCACTGATATTAAAACCACAAAGGTTATAGACCGGTCAAACAGTGTGCATAGCGTGAGAAACATGCATGCATACGGAGTGCGTGTTCTTGTGTTAAAAGCCATTTTCGTCGTCTGCTGAATTTAGCGTCGCCGGCGACGCGTAATTATAAAATCGTTCTGTTTACCCATAAGGAAGCTGATTTGATCTTAATCATTTCGGGTGAGGGCTTGTATATAAAAGCTTTACAACCATGCAAAAATATCGATTTTGAAAAATCTTGAGGGCGCACTATTTTTCAAATGTGCCAGTGTCTCTTTAACTGGCAGTTGGGACTCACAATGTGCAAATAACTGTACGTCAAAAATGTCATTTTAACTGCTGTGAGTCCCAGCTGCCAGTTAAACGATGTTCTTAAGGGTCATTTTTAACAGTGCATCATAAAAGTTGATGCTGACGACAGTGATAGAAAACTTTAACACTGTGGTAAAACATAGAATTCGCACAAAGTGGAATGTGGGACTCATACCAACTAAACAACCCCGCAGTGCACTTTTAAAGAAGTGTAATTATATGCTCGCTGTATTGTTTTACGGTCACATCTACCTCATCTGATCTGCTTTGATATAGGACTCGTGCAAATGTATTATAGTGCGCTTGTTCTTGATAAATCACCATTCGTGGGACTCATACCAAATAAACAATTCGACAGTGCACTTTTAATGACTCAAAGACTTAAATGGACTCATATATACAAAATAGACTGTACTATAGTTCTACAGTGGTGTAATCATGGTTGTTCTATGTACATAGGACAGTGTATTTGTTATCTTCTTTAACAAAGTTTAATCGGATGTTTAATTCATCTCCTCTCGGCCCATTCCACTACAATGTATGGTTATGAACAAAGATACTATAGTGCATTTATCTTTCACAGGTCAGTGACATCATTGCGATTCAGTGCCCAAAGCATTAAATCGTGAGCGTTGATTGAAAGCACTGGTGTTTAACGTGTGACAAGATAGTCGTCTGGACTCATACTCCACCTACAACGGTGAAGAATATAGCCTCAGTTGACTCTTCAGGCCACATTAGTTTCATGCTTTATTCCGTTGTTGTCTGTGGAGCCCGGACTTTTTACACCGATGTAAAAGTAGATATAGTCCGGGATCCATAGAGAACATGAATAATGCATGAAGAGTCAACTGAATCAAGTGCCCTATTCTTTACCGTTGTATATGGACTATGAGTCCGGCGGACTACAATAACTTCTACACTGACACTTAGATGTACGAATAAAATACCTGCCTGACCATGTTGATATCACTGACTCGTGGAAGCTAAATACACCATAGCATTCAAGTCTAGCATAAATGCCCTATGAATAACTTATATTGAAATAAAGTTATACAAAAATGACTTTTACAGTGTCAAAATGGCAGCCATTTTGAAATACAAATTATACAAGATGGATTGTAAGATTACTATTTACTCTCAACAAATCCAAAACATCTTTATATACACCTTGAGACTGTGCCACTAAAATTAAATTTTATGAAAATCACCACTGAAATTACTGCTGAAAATGTACAATAAACATCGTAATTGGCAGCCATTTTGAAAAACAAAATGGCTGCCAGTCTTAATGTTCATTTTCTAATCTTACCCTTTCCAGACTAGTGAGTGCTTAACATATGTGTTTTGGAACCAAAACTACAACTCGAGTTATGATTTGAAAATATACCAAAATGGCGGCCATTTTGAAAATCAAGATGGCCGCCATCTGCCACCCTTGGGAATTCTCCATCAAACTTTTTCTTGTTCTTTGGGATCTACTTAAGGTGTCTAGGTGTGATGCTTTAATCATTGAAATCCCACGGGACTTCAAATCAAACCACAGTCCCCTAACTATGGGCGAAAAGTGTATATATAAAATATTTGTAATGTTCTTATAGATTTTATTTTATATCATTTATTAGTTTATGTATTTATTTATGAGAGAGTATTGAGATTATTTCATTTTAAATCATAAATCCTCAATGAAGTGTGTGTACGTATTCCATCGGCCAAATTTTCAATGCACTATTCTCTTGACGTCTTTATTAATGCGGGTACGAAACATATGGCTTGCATCCAGCTTAAAAGACCGTAATAGCTAACTCAGGCCTCTCTTTTAAAGCTACAAATTTTACAACATTTTTAAACAAAACAAATATTAAAGGGGGGGGGGGTCTATGTTTTAAAAAAAAAAAAAAAAAAAAAAATTCTTGTTCTTTGGGATCTACTTAAGGTGTCTAGGTGTGATGCTTTAATCATTGAAATCCCACGGGACTTCAAATCAAACCACAGTCCCCTAACTATGGGCGAAAAGTGTATATATAAAATATTTGTAATGTTCTTATAGATTTTATTTTATATCATTTATTAGTTTATGTATTTATTTATGAGAGAGTATTGAGATTATTTCATTTTAAATCATAAATCCTCAATGAAGTGTGTGTACGTATTCCATCGGCCAAATTTTCAATGCACTATTCTCTTGACGTCTTTATTAATGCGGGTACGAAACATATGGCTTGCATCCAGCTTAAAAGACCGTAATAGCTAACTCAGGCCTCTCTTTTAAAGCTACAAATTTTACAACGAGTCTACAAGCTTAATTGAAATTGTATCATGATATGAAAGTTTAGCTTCCATTTGCTTTTTGTTTGAGGTAAATAGGACATTGCGTTCAAATTAATTTTATGCTCGATTTAAGCAAGCAAGTCTAGCATGTTGTATACATAATTATGTATGTAAAAAGTGCTCACCCTGTGATTTGTAAGCAAATATTTTTTTTATTATTATGATCACATATCACAAGCTTTTTCAAAATTAATTTAGTAGAACATTAAATAAATTCATTATGCATCGAACCAACTCGAAATTTTCAGCTCGACAGAATTTCTTATGCATTTCTTTATTATAACTCACCCAGTGATAATTAAGACAATTATTAAAAAAAAATAATTTAACTCATTAGATCATCCCCTATTTACACCAAAATGCACTAAAAATGTAATAATTTATATTTTAAAAGGAATGAACAATTATTTCCAAGATTTGGGCCAAATCTATCGTTTCGCATGGTGAAAATCGGGATTTTATGAAACAGGAACGAACGTAACTAAAAAACGAAAGGTTGTATCAACATGAAGTTTGGCACAGATATCAAGCATCCAAAGGACTATGAAACCATAAAGCCAGAAATTTAATTTGGGCTTCAATTTTGAACTATGGCATAAAGTTTTCTGATTTGTCAGCTCCTGGTTGCCATGACAAGCATATCAAAAATCCCGCTTCATGCTTTTCTGCGCACTGTACCCATTCACCTTCTATCCAAATATGGTGTAAATGCAAGTTACCGTTAAGCAGTTACATTTGTTCCCGTGTTTAGTTAATCGGAGGACCTGTTCAATTACCATGGCAACAAGATCAAAATAATTCCCATTTATAAACATTTTTTAACATGAGCTACAATATGATATACTACATGCATAAGTAATATATTGGTAAAGCCAAGACAATTGCAGTCGAAGGTCGGGGTAAAAAAACCCTAGACCCCCTTAAAACAAACGGCTACGGCTTGTACCGAATACTCACGGCTCGTCACGGTGCGTCAGGTAAATCATCAAGTAGGGAGAATTGTGATCAAGTTTCAGCAAGAGTGTGTATTGCAACAAGTGTTCACCGGCTTCCGATCGATATTCTCCCTAAATTGCGAAAACTCAACATTTCGCGTCATAAAATGTCGTGTTTGTGATATGTAGGGAGAATTATATAACTTATCAATCGGCATTTGCTTATCAACTGGCTAGTAAACTATACCTGTGAATGGTTAAGCTCTACAATGTCTACGTGTCGCAAACGAAGGAATTTTGTAACTAGAATAATTAATATCGGGATCCCGATAATAATTCAACGGCTGCTGGAAACGGCCTTCCAGTATGAAATAGCCGGGAAATAGCGCCATGTACCTATCTACGCTCTTTAGTTGTTTTATTGGTTCAGGCAAGTCAAGTTAGAGGTCATTTTCTTGAGGTGGCACTATTTCATCATGGACAGACATAAACTTAGTATTTCCAGCTCTGCCGTTAAGTTCAATCTAGGATCCCAATTCTAATTACAAAAATCGCTCATTTTATGATAAATACGCATTTTTGAGCATTCTCGTTCGCAGGTGTAGTTTTCTACACAATTACCAACATAGCTGTGCAACAATATCAAATTTTGAAAATTGGGGGCGCTCTTCAAAAATGTGCTAATATTGCTTTAAAACACACCAAAAACCATTTAAAACCAAGCTAAAAATGTCACCATGCCTGATTTAAATCTGTAAGTTTTACATATTGATAGAATGGCCTTCACCCCAAAACCCCATCTGGAAAGTGTCGCGCCGATATTTCGACTCGTTTTGATGTGAGAGCTAAAAACGTGAATTGGCAATCCCCATGGAGTACTGTGTAAAATTAATATTGGTCGACAAAAAGGGGCACATTTTCGCTCATAACATCCAAAATCTGGGGTCCCTGGGGACGAGGCTATTAGTGATCGGACCATGGTCCTTTAATCTACCCTATTCTCTATCTCAAAATGCTCAAGGATGACAAAGTTGGCTTCATCGACATTTTGAATTAGCAGGTCAATGTTGACTAGAAACCATCAAACATTTTGTCCATACTCTTGTCATATTCAAGAGCCTATGGGTTCTGCCGCGTAACTACAACTCAGCTCATTCCTCTGACTTACTTTTCATTTGGAAGTCCTGGAAGTGAAGCATTTGGAGAATGGTTATTGGGGTTGATGTAAGCTGTCTGGATCCCGGAAAAGACTAGTGCTCCTCCTCCATAGCCAGCAAGTATAATACCATTTACCAAACCCTTTCTTTCTGGTAACCACTGAGAAGTGATATAAAAATATTATTACAGTATTGTAAGGAGTTGAAAATATACCATCATCGATGTTTCACAGACTCATCACTCATCTTTGATAAATAGGGAAGAACTGCCAGAACACTTACGGGAAAATTAGTACAATGGGCGTGGATTATGTCTTCGCTGTACGGTGTGGCAGGAGATATAGTCCTCCGGGCTCACAGTCCGGGAACAATGGTGAACAATAGGGCAATCGATTCAGTTGATTCTTCACACAACATTAGTTTCACGCTTTATTCCGTTGTCGTCTATGGAGCCCGGACTATGATACCTGCCGGACCATGATTACTTTCACACCGGCATGTAAGATTTTGTCTATCATTCAGAGTCAATATTGAAGTGCTGGGAGTGTTTATGTTTTTTTTATATTGATTACATTGAGAATATTGTCTCATAGCTGAAATGCAATTAAAGTACACTGTTCATTGTGTTACTCAATGAAATCAAATTAAAATCAAAGTAGGTTTTTTTAAACCGAGCTAAAAGAGTTGCAAAACAGCGTAAATTCAATATCAATCTGGTCACTTTTTGGCGACTAATCTTAATTATTGCCACTTACGTCCACGCTGCACATATCATAATAAAACCCTAATGTTTTGATAAAATATGCTTTACAATATCCCTAACGTCCCTCAACTTCATTTTAATGCTCTGAAAAAAATCACGGAGTGGACCTCTGCCTTGTGTCAGGGGGAAATTAGCCCTAGATCGAAGAAGAAAAATAACGCTACTTCACTTTTTTGCGGTGATCGCCAGATTTTCCTCTAGGGACGTTATGGATATAACCCCCTTGACTTCAGGTTTCTAAGATTTAGTTTGAAGCACAACAAGGTGCGAGAGTGAGTCAGAATAAACCTTGTATTTTGGATGACAATAGAATTGGTCTCAGCTAGCACCGTACAGTAATAACTATTCATAAGGTATAAATTTGCTCTACACCATATTCAGGGTTAGAAGTCACATCAGTCTATCCGGCCCGTGTACGCGAAGCTATTTTGTAACTTGTTACGCTGATATCATAGTTAATTACAAGACGGCTTCAGGCCGTCTTGTTCTGTTTATGATGGGTTCTTTCTGCTTCTTCTTCTTCTTCTGGCAACACTTCAACTGCGTCTAGTTCAGTCATCGTTTGACGTATTCTGACTAGACTTACATCAAATGACCGCTGACCCGTCCCATTTATGACACATGACATTGACCCTGTCTGACCTTTGACCTGGCCACAGGCGTCAAATATGTAATTTAATGTTACAAATTATCGTCTTCTACAGCATTACGCCGATAACAAATAAACTGGTTCAGAGGAACCACTGACACTTGCTTCATATAGGGTGTTCAGGAATAAGGAGTCAAAGGTCATTAAGGGGGTCATTTTCCGGTTTGAAAGCCAAAAAATCGCTGTCCTTACAAATTACGTAACAGAGTGACGTCATTAGAGCACATGTATTGTTACCAGGCAGGGTCTTCGGGTTGTCCACAGTTTTAGGATCGAAGGTCATTAAGGGGTCACTTCCGGTCAAAAACCAAAAATATTCCAAAATATTCAAAAATGTTAATCTCAAAACCCAAACATAGTACAGTGACTTATTTCAGATTTGCATTCATGTTACCTGGTGTATGCAAAGTATTTTTATTTTGGAGGTCAAAGGTCATTTAAGGTCATTTCCGGTTTTAAGGCAAATAATTTCAAGAATTTTTATCTCCAGAACTAAGCATAGTAGAATTTTTTTGTTTGCATTGTAACAATGCATTTTTGTTGTGTACACGAGGTTTTTTTTATACCGGGATCAAAGGTCATTAAGGGGTCCAAAGGTCAATTTTGCCAAAAAATGCTAAAAATAAGACCAAATTGGATTTATCTCAGCCAACATTATCTCAGCCTATAGAGGACAAATAAAGCCCGTTATTACTACAGTGATGTAACATTAACAGTAGAAGAGGTCTATGATAGTCTCGACCCCAAAGGTCAAAGTTCAAGGTCAAATGTTAAAATTTACAAACAAGCTCCGATTGGACTGAAATTTGACAGGAATAATCCTCGTGATATCGTAAATACAGAACAATAATAGTTAACCCTAATCGTGACCCAGGGGTCACGCTATAGAGGTGCAAAGGTCAATCCATGACATGCCTTGGATTTAGTTGAAACTCAATGATAACGTTCCTCATAACGTTGTTAACAAGTAAAAATACATTTAGTGATATTTGTGACATATTGGTGAAGTTACAGGGGTCAAAGGTCAAGTCACCTCAAGGGGTCATTTAGGGGATCACCATCCATTCCCAATACGGCCGTCTTGAAAATTAGATCTGTTCCCAGGTCTAGTTCTTACTGTTCTTACTTTTATCTATCTATCTATGCACCATGTCCCATAGGACGTTGGCTCCTCGAACAAATTTAGACCATCTATTCCTATCTTGCGCTTCCAAATATGCCTTGTGGAAGGTGGTGCCCACAATGATGTCATCTTCCCATCTCTTCCTTGGTCTTCCCTGTCTGTTTGTGCCTGCGACAGTTTCCATAAAAATGCGTTTGGGTAGGCGGATGTTGTTCATTCTGCACAAGTGACCAAACCATGTCAGCTGCGAGGCAGTGATGCGAGCTAGGATCCTTTTTGGTTGAAAGTGGCAGGAGGAGATTCTTGACAGAACTTCTTCATTCCGGATCTTATCCTTCCAGCTGATATTAAGGATTTTTCTGTAGCATCGCATCTCAAATGCTTCCAACTTCTTCATGTCATTCTTTTTGATGGTCCAGGTTTCAGAGCCATACAGAAGCACTGGGTTGACTAGTGAATTAACAAGTCGTAATTTGGTGGAGAGTGAGATGTCCTTATCACTCCAGACTCTGTAATTTCCCTAGTGCTGTTGATGCCAATAATAATCTGCTTTTGATTTCGCTGGTGGAGTCGTTTGATGGTGTTAGCGTTACTCCCAAATACTTGAATCTGTTAACCTGCTCAAAAATAATGGACTAAATAAACAACGTTTCACGTGGAATCAAAGCAGTAGCCGTCGTATTTGCATTCTTTATTTGTAATGCCTGTGTAAATGCACCGTCACGTCACACTTCATACCAAAACCGCTCGTGATTTGTACAAAACTTCAAATTTGGAGAATTTTTACAACCAGATTTGGGGGTAAAAATAACCTTTAGTTTTTAATTTCTTCATAATTAATATACAAAAATTCACTAATTACTAAATAATCGATTTTGATGATTCACCACCAAATTATTTCTTACAAAGACAAGCATCTATTTTCAGCATACTTAACGACATCGTCGGTCCCAAGAATGCGTTATTTAATAAAAATAAAGAAAAAGAAATAACGCCATCTGTTAACAAAGCTGTACACAGCTCGTCGCACACTGCACTGGGAGTTTCCGTAAACCTGACCCATCTGACACCCTTTTTTTCTGACATACTTATGAATTCGGAAACCCTTCACGGAATAAAGCACAGGTTTATTTCGTTAAGGTGTCCGGATTCATAAGTGTGTCAGAAAAAAAGTGTGCCAGATGGGTCACATTACGGAAACTCCCCACTGTACTCTCCAGACCGTGTATTCCTGTGGTACTTGAAACTAAATATGTGGTCATTTCTATTACTTATTCATTAGTATCGCGTTTACTTGTTGAATACCTTCATTGCACAAGCTAAAGGCGGCACATAGCCAATGCCTATTCCTGCTCCAAGCATTAATCCATAGGTGATGATCAATACGGAGAAAGACGACTGGATTGTTAGGTATGACAAGATGACACCGCCACTGTATTAGAAAAACGAACACAAAATATCCTTTATAATAAGTGGTTGTTCACAGTAAAAGTACCAACATTTAAATGTTAAAGGTGCAACGAGACATTTTGAGGCACCCAAATATTGTGTCAAAATAGTAATTTCAAATAGATTAGACACTCGATAGATTTCTTGCCTTGTAATATGCTACAGAAATGTCTTAACAGAGAGAAAAAAGGTGATTTTGATTTGCTTATATTTCAATGTAAAACATGGGCTGAATTTTGTATTTTGCTCCTATACGAAATTAGAAATGTCACAATTTTTGTACCAAAGAAACATTTCTCCGCTTAATCCTTTCAGATAGGGATATTTTTATTTTATTTTATTTCCTAAATATCAGTTGTGCACATTCTGGTGGAAAAAATCAAATCGGCCATAGCGTTTTATACTAATTAGCATAAATAAGCATTTTGGTGGTGCTTTTCACAATTTGTTATGGACACAGTCCTTCGGTAAGTGTCATAAAAATCGGTTTTTGGACCACCATTTTGAATCTTTTATAACCGATTTTCATTGTTCCTGTGATGTGGTTGTGACCAGAGTTTTGGTAAAAACATCCAACGGCAAAGCGGTTTTCAGAGGAGGGGGGGTCCACATGGGCCCCCCTTATGCACCAACGGGAGTTCAGAAGACCTTATGTACTTTAGTGCTGCTATTCAGTGAAAATTGAAAGGAACACAGCAGCGTTACTTTGATGAAAAATTCGAATCTTAAAGTCATTAAATATTTTTAAAATATTAATTTCACTCAAAAATAAATTTAAATAACTCTAAGAGGGGGTCGGAAGCAGGGTGAGGCGATGGAACGCTTCGGTTATAAATTACCAAGCGCTATTTTATGGTCCGCTCATTGAAATTAAACTGAGTCGTGCCCCTAAGGGTTGTTGTTCCGGTGTGAAAGCAGATATAGTCCGGTGGGAGCCATAGTCCGGGGCTCCATAAACGATAACGGAATAAAGCGTGAAACTAATGTTGCGTAAAGAGTCAACTGAATCGATTGCCCTATTGTTCACCATTGTTCCCGGACTATGAGTACGCCGGACAATGGTTACTTCTACACCGGCCGCCACTGAATGACGGTTGAAATAAATAAACAAACATAGATTGCGTGTCTACACCTACCTCATTAAACTCCCTCCAATCAATACGGTAAGCCTGCATCCCAACTTGGGAAGGATTACGCCACCAAGCGGCGAGAGTAGAGCTACAGAAGCTGAATTTATACCAAATATTATTGCAGTGTCCTAAAAAGAATTAGAATCATTGGAGGGCTAAATAACACTAACACATTCAGAAAATAACAAACACACCCTGGTAAAATTCGAGTCCATTTTGACTACTGTACTGGAAATGTACTTGTAGAACAAAATTCCTATAGGTGCAGATTTGGAACACTCATCCGAGTACACCTCGAGTACATTTGGAATACACTGATATAAAGTGTATTAGATTTGTACTCAACATGTACTAGAAATGTACTACAAATCTAGTAAAATGTACTCCACGGGGATGTCTACTGATGAAAAGGTATATTTAGAAAAAAATACTAGTTTTATGTTCCAAATGTGTACCTTTGTAATGTCTTTTTCGAAATATTTATTTCGAACACACTGTATTTGAAATGTACTTAAAATGTATTGGTTTCCTGTTCCAAATGTACATCTCATGTGTATTTCAAGCACACTGCAAATATGAAAGTGATTTGGCGCGATCTCGTTTTATTTCCTACAGTAATGGGTAATTGAGCATCTTGCCTAAAAATTCAATTTGGTTGAGTGGCTCTCAAGATATGGTCCACTGAACAATAAGTCAGCAAAACAGACTTGTCCACGGAGCATCATTTAGGCATGGAAATCCCCAATGCCCAAATCGAGCAGATCGTGTCCTACCCCCCCCGACACAAAACAGAAAACTGGTATTTAGCACCCTGTATTTGGTAGTCTTGCTTCCGTGGACGTGATGATCATCCTTTATAATGGTTAACCGTCGTCTTACCAAGCTTTTGTTTGGTAACACGTCTTACCAAGCTTTTGTTTGGGAACACGTCTTATCAAGGGAGAGCACCCCATTCAGAAATCCGTTATAGAGAACCCAATGTTTATGATTGTGTTATTAGTGGATAGCTATGATCCTCCTATTACTATAATGATACCAACATAAGTAACAACATACCTAGTATGACGTCACGATGACGTAATGAAGTCCACGAGTGGGCAAATTGTAAATTTCCACAGACACATCAAAAGGTAGGATTATCAGATTGTCATGCAATGACAAGCTTTAAGCTTTATATAAACAGAGAGTTGTAGAGCCATTTATTGTGCAGAAAATTATTATGTAATTAGGATGTAAGTACAGCAACCTGCAAGATTTTAGTGTTTTTTTACACTAGAGGAAAGTTTACTAGGGGTGACCCCCACTTGGTAAGACTATTAAGGATTATTATACCAAGGCAACAACGCCTCAGCCCTCAGCATTATGTATTTAAAAATGCACTTGAAAGCCGATAATAATTCATCCATCAAATTTCTCCTTTTGCTATAGGAGTACGCATTATTTTGATCAAACAAATAAATGAAGATGGATCTGGGTGAAATTTATGAGAGTTATATAACATTTGACCTCTGAATACAATTGTACGTTACATTTGTTGGTACAATAATGTTACATCAGTAAATGTCATACGTATGTTTATCAACATAGAGCTACTTTTGTTTTGTCACTATTATATTACTTCAAACCTAAACGTGCTCTTGGCCTAGTTTGCTTAATTTTCAGTCTTACCTGGTATCTGATATTGGTTGGGTTTGATCGCTCACGAATGTATGATGTTAAATATGGCGACATATTTCCTGTTTATAGACAAAAATAAAAATAAAAAAAAGACAAAAACAAGACAAAGAAATGATTAGAGGGGCACATGTGGTCCAGTGGATACAACGACCGACTCATGGCCCAAAGGTCTTGGGTTCGAGTCCGCTGAGGCCATGTGTTGTGCACTTGGGCAAGGCACTTTACCTCGCTTGCCTCTCTCCACCCAGGTGCAAAATGGGGATCTGTTAGGAATATTGTCCATTGAGCACCGCCCTTGAACATTTGTAAGGCAGATGACATATTCTAGTGGCAGCGGAATAAATGAAACGCGTTTTGATACATTGTGAAAGGCGCTATATAAATAAATATCGAATCGGTAATGTTACAACGGAATTTAATATTTGATGATTCAAATAATTTACAAAGAGTGATTTCGGAGTTGCAAGAGCATGTTTTGGGTTGTGCGTGTCTTACTAGCACGGAAATCCCGAGCTTGTTTGCATTTTGTAAGAAAATTGGAGTCCTCCCTAATGTTCTTTTGAAATCAATTAGATACCTTTTAGAGAAAGCACCACTTTAAAGGACCAGGCTTGCAAAACCACGTTTCAAAATTGATTGAAATATTGGCGAGAAACTTTGCAGGTGGGATTTATCAAGATAAGGACGTCATATTCTTAAATATGGTCACCCCCTTTTCAATATCTAGGAATTTGCCAGGCATGGTGCAATCTTAGAATTTGACCAACTCTATAAATGTTTCATGCATAACAATTAGTGCTCCACTAGTAAGCAACTAAGGACCACTTAGTTGCCATCTACGCGTAGTTGGGTTTCATGTATCGGCCCTTGCAGCTATATAGTTTTGATGAACTACTGAACTTCTTGATTTGAAACTACTTAGAGACGAATTCAATACTCAACTGGCGGGCGTTTTCCGGTTCTGCCCGGTTCCGCGCGGTTCAATTAATTCATTGAGTTTTCTGATTACTTAATCGGGTTAAGGATTCAAAGATTCAGCGGATTAAATGAACCGCCTGCAACCGGGCAGAACCGGAAAACGCCCGCCGGTTGAGTATTCATTTGCTTCCTTAGTACTCTAGGTTGGTAAACATGAGTAGAGAATAATATTTCCTTTGACGCATCCAAATTGGAAGGCTAGCCTTCCAATTTGGATGCCTCTTGGGAAGATTATTTTCTACTCATACTGAACTTATTGTCGATCTTAAATGATCGATTATAAATAACTCTTGCTTTGCGTGTGGAAACAAAAATCATACCTAGCTTGCTGGGTTCATGTTCCTTAATAAATGATAAAAAATAAACATCTTGTCAATTAATATTTTGACACATAAACAAAGTCTTGTTAACTCTTGCTAAATGTGCCATATGTTTCCTCCAACATTAGTTGTTGGGGTAAAGATGGTGTTTCGGAAAGTTGAATAAGTAAAGAAAAAAACTCAAAGTCAGTTTTTCTTAAATGGACACAATGGCATTAGAAAATATTCAGACACAATGAAATAGTCGCTTACTAAAATCACTTCCACAATTTTGAAAACAATTGGATGTTTACATTCTGCCAAAAAAAGTAAGAGTTTGTGGCAGTTCGGCATGGGATTCAGACAGTGAACTTCAGATATTGATCTGACAAGTGAAAGGAGGATTAGCCAAGATTAGGACATATGCAATAGCAATGGTCTGTGAGCTGATGACTGCATTTGATAAAATGCTGTCAGTAATGTCAGCATCCTTGGCTGAGAAACGAAGCTTACAAGGAAAATAATATTAGTTACTCCTCCCTTTTTTACAAAATGTAAACACCCAATATGCTTTCAAATTTGTGGAAGTGATTTCAGTAAGGGTCCAGTTCATTATGTCTGGACATTTTTCATGCCATTGTGTCCCTTCAAAATATGCATAATTTTAATTATGTCAAGGAAATTATTGACGTGTGTCCGAACAGAGTTGGAAACTGAAAACAAAATGTAAAATGTGGTTTGCCGTAGTTTTGTATTGATGCTGGTATCTACAAGTGTTTGGTCGATTTTCCTCATATAATTAAAATGACAACTTGCTATTGACCATGAAAAATGGGGTAAAGGTATGAATTGGACAAAGTTTAACACGTAACTGCATAAGGGGGGGGGTTCCTAGGGACCCATTTGTTTTTTTTGTTTTTCAGCCGGCGATTTTTAACGCTGCAATATATTTGGTTTATATTTTTTGTATTTGTCTAACTTTTAGTTGCGCTTGCATTGGTGCAAAAAATTGAAATCCATCGCATCGTTTTTGCGTTAATTAGCATGGGTCCCTAGGAGCCCCCCCTTATGCACTAACGGAAGTGCCCATGACAAAAATGAAAAATCTTATTAGAGTTACTGTGATTCTGATTTTCATAATACATACACCTAGTGACATAAACAAAGTAAATAATTAATTAAAAAAATCTTGCAAAGTATAGTAAGCCAAGAATTAAGCTGATACTTTGGTTCATTCTCAGAGCTTGTCTCACTCGAGCAATGTTAGCTTGGGACCTGACAGTCCATCTCCTTCCTGAAGCTTCATGTTGTCGGTTCCTGACGGTTCCATAGTCATGAAATTTCCTGACCAATGCTATAATAACCTGTTTGCAAGGTGTGCGGTTTGCTTGCGGGAACTGCAAGACAAACTGTGTCCGAAAATCAACCGGAGAATGGGTCTGCAAGTAAGTTTCAACTATTAAAGTTTGTTGTACATCTGGATATGGAGGGGCCATGATACCTAATACCTTTCCACCAAGATGCCATGTTAGTTTTGAAAATACCTTCAGATTTGTTATTTTATTTCTTATTGATTTTATGCAGACCATGCTAATCTGTTTTTGAAACTCGCGAGTTTACATCTCATTTACATTTCAATGACCCAGTCATTTCCCAGGTACTCACACACAAAGCATTCAGCATTCCGTGGACAGCTGGATAAATGGGTTCATTCGGTAAAACAGGCATAACAATTGTTAGGAATGGTGGATTTCGGTGACTCTTTTTTTCTAATGAGCGGAAGAACATGCTTGTTTAGAATATCTAAAACTTTTATCAAGCTCAATTAGGTTTTTTGATAAAATATAATCAATCACGGTCCTATTCTTTTTTACTCACACTGTACAGCGGCCCTTTGCGGCGTAACATTGTCGTCTTGCAGCCTAAAATTGTTTACATAAACCCTTATTGCATGTGGCAGACAGTGGTTTGCCAGAATGTCCAGGTACACGACGGCGTTCATGTTTCCATCTGGAACCACCAATAATTAATACCGGCCCATACCATCACTGTGCCGCCACCACTTTGCGTCGATTCCTGAATACAGTCATCTCGGAGGTTCTCACCACGTAATCGACGAACCCTTTGTCTTCCATCAGGATGTAGCGGCTCTCGCCAAAAAACACAACATTTCGCCAGTGCTCTTCTGTGTTCTCTTGCCTAACGAAGTCAATCAACTCTGTGGTGGACGGTTGGGAGTGGACATTTTGGTCATTCGTCTTGCTCGGTAACCATGTTGAAGCAATCTTCGATCTACACTTTGGAGGGAAACGTTGATTCCATAGTGGTTTCTCCACAAACGACGAATACAGCTCGTTGGCATTTTCCGTGCCCTACGGCACAGATTAAGCAGTCGGCGATCATGTTGTCTGGTAGTAATTGTAACTGCATGATGCTAGTAAAATGCCTTGAAGGATGGTGACTGACGAGCTTGAAAACGATGGTTTTTTGTGTTGCTGAGTATAGTGGATCTTGTTTGGTTTGTCCCACGTATGCACATTTGACATCGGAGCACTCTTATTTGTTGTTGTCATAAAAAATGTTGGCGACTTGGAGGGCACGTATATAAGATGAGCTTTCTATCTTTGTCAGGAGATATGGGCACTCTGGCTAGGAAACTGTCGTGGATATAGTACTGTAGTATGTAACTGTGATATTTCCGGCTTTATTGAGGCTAGAGTTCTTGACCGGAGTAATTTCCATAGCGTTGCTTCACGAGACGTGGTAAACCATCGTGTATTAAACGTAGCCATGTAAGTACATTCAATGTGAGTACATGACTACGTTAGTTCTCTAAGAAAGGGTTAGCTCTTCATCCTGATCCTCCCAGATGACCTTGCCGCAGGGTGTTATGCCTCCATCATCTGGTACGAGTAATTTGTCCTCGACAAAGGCCATGAGTCGCTGATCGCTGATAGGGATCTTCAGGACACTCATCGGGTTCTGGATGTTTGTTCGCGAAGTCGAGTAAATAGCCACCTGTACTCCTACAACCGGATTGTTTGCAATTTGTCCTAACATGAAATGTAAGATAGCATCCTTTTGTTGTGCTGTTAGGGGTGAAATTATGTTGTAGGGATGCATACCGTAAGTTCTGATTCCAATTCTCAAAGGAATTTAGGTTTCATTCTTGGTGAGACACCATCGTTTTCGAGCGCGATTAGTGGCCGTTGTAAGGCTGTTGAGGGTTCTTTAATAAACCAAGACAGCTCTATACAATTCTGACTTGATGTAGAAGTAGCAACAAGAGCTTTACCGAGCTTATCACCAGTGGCGTAACGGGCCTGCCCGCTCTGAGGGGGAAAATTTCCAGTCTTGGGAAATTTTCCCTCTCAGGGGTCAAAAGGCCAATTTTTCCCAGTCAGAGGGCTAAAAAACGGCTGATTTAGCATGATTTTTGCAAATTTTTCCCGGCCAAAGTCGTCGCCCCCACGCATGTTACGCCACTGATTATCACCCAACAACAATCTGATTCCTGTCAACCCACACATGGCTGATTCACAAAATGGCGCTACAATAAATTTCATTTTACTGATTGGTAGATTTTTTTAATATCATATATTAGAAAATCATTTTAAAATGTATCTCAGACATTTTCAGCCCACTGCAGGGCGAGGACCTCCTCAAGCTTGTGCCACGTGGACCTGTCCTGTGCTGCTCTCATCCATGACATGCCTACAAAACTCACAATCGCATTTCTCCATCTTGTTTTTGCCTACCCCTACTTCTACTACTGATTTAGAGATTTCCCGATAAGGGCGCACTTAATTTTCAAAAAAAAAAAAAAATCGTGTTTTTTCATGTACATAATGCTTGCCCCTATACTAATCACTGGGTGAAATAACTAAGGCTCAAATCGAAGTCCTTCATGTCGAAAATCACAACCTTGTTATAAAATTCCGGATCCGGAACTTTTGTTATACACGGTATACTATGGGACTGTTATACTGTGCACATACTGCATTAAAACGGAAATTCCCATTCATCTCTACTTTGGAATTAAACATTTAAGGCGACTCTTAAGTTAAATGACTATTTTTAATTACTACACAAAAATATATTTCATAATTTCTGAGTCAGGCTTTAAGAAATAAACACATTTGTTCTTCTAAGCAAAAACACTTACCAAAAGTGTACACAGTGCCGAATGATAACTGCACCAATACACTGCCAAGTACAAACAGCCAACCACGAGCCTTGTTGATATCCATATTATCAATCCTAGTAATACTACATTGCCATCGGATATAACCTATTTCTTTGTTGTCTCTGTGTTGTGTTAACGTATTAACGTTTTTCTTATAAATGTACATGATGTTACAAATAATTGCAGGAACCATCTGCGGTATCTTCTAGAGCGTAACGTGCGTTTGTGTGTGAACGGTTCAAAGGATTCTTCTTCAAGGTCCCAGGAAATGAAATGATAAACCTTCTCCAAATCTTTGTGGGGCATTCCACTGCAATAAACAGGCCAAAAATGAATACATTATCAGTGAAACTATTGATTTTTAGTCAGTATCATGAATAGATTCACACCAGTCACCTGGAAATTTCTATTATTCTCAGATAAATCAATGGCACCACAAACGATGTCATCACCAACCCAAATATTGAATGCTTTCTGGTCCCTCCTTGTAGGCTTGACACAAACCACATCAATTCTGTTTGCATTTCCTGTGACCTTTCAGATCGAGGAGATATGCGATATGGTTTGTAGATTTAAAGGTATTCGGTTTTATTTTACATTAAATGGAAGGGCATAAAAGTAACTTTCAAATAAAACCCAATCATTAAAACATTTTATTTACAAATGCTTGTAATTGAAATCTGAAGAGGTGCCTCACTTTTGTTGCCTTAAATCATTACAAATCATAATATAATACAATTCAGAGTCTGTTGCATATTATTATATCCGATAATTCCGAACAAATACACTTGTGTTCGTGCAAACGCCATCAGGAGACAGAAAAAATATATGTCCCTAAAAAATGTCAACAAAAATAGGCAATGAATAATTTTAAACCAAATTTATCTGAAGTTGTTATTATGGAGAAAAAAAATGTTGATTATTTCTCTTGATACAGCTTCTTTTGTAAGGGCATGTTGAGAACCAGTTCGACCGATTTGTATTATTAGTCATTTGTATTATCGATGATATTCCATATGATAATCAGCAGCTTGGATTGAACTTGCTTAAATACTGGAGTCGAGCTCGAGGATCCGTCTAATCGATGTTTCTATAATAATCCATATTTGTTGAAATGTATATATTCATATGTATCAAAAAGACAACTCCGATCTCCCAATGATTATCTTCGTCTTGACTATCCTATCACTAGAGTATTAGCTGGTGATAGAACCTTCACAGTATCTGCATCAAAAGTGTAGAATAAGCTTCCTGTATGTATTACACAATCTTCATCTACTGCTATGTTCAAAAAATCTCTCAAAACTTATATATAATAGCGTTGCTTCACGAGACGTGGTAAATTTAAACGTCGCCATATAAGCACATTCAATGTGCTTACATACGTTAGTTTTCTAAGGAAAGGGTTAGCTCTTCATCCTTATACTTTGCCGCGGTATGTTATGCCTCCAGCTAGTACGGGTAAGTTGTCCTGGACAAAGGCCATGAGTCGCTGATAAGGATCTCAGGAATTACACCATTAAATAAAGTTGATGTAGCAGACGACGTCAACGCCGAGACAGTATTGGCATCCTAAAATGTGTCCCTTTGCCTAAATGAAGAGTCATAATATTGTGTCTTTAAAGGTGCATGTTCCGATCGTCTTTGGGACCCCCTGATTTACCCGGAAGTAGTATCTATTTTGATATCCGATGAAAGGCCGTATTTTTCTCATTGTCGTCCTGAAATTTGAGCCCTCAAATCCATTTCATTCCCAAGATATAAACAAAAAACCGCCGTTTTAGTGGTTAACCATCAATATTAGCCACAGTATTGAATAGGACTTTGCAACATGCATCATTGCGTCTACCATCAAACCCGCAAGCTTGTTTCCCACGGTACTTGATGGGTGTATGTACAAGTGCTAGGCTCTCATATCAAGTAGAGAACACAATACACATAAATCGGAACAAGCACCTATGAAATTTGAGATTAATCATAATGTTTGGACTAGTAACAAACCATTTGGGTGGTAAATGTTTTGTTTGTGCCATTTTTTAATAATTTTAGGGTTTGGGGTAAACTGTACAATTCTAATTAATAGTAAAATCTCAAACTACTTGTGGGCGTGTTGAAAACATGCAAATCTTCGATGCTCTGTAGCTCAAAAAATCAGCGTTCATCATATATCTTTTTGAAGAGGTATGGTTCTAATCCTTCCCAAAAAATCCACTTTTGAAATAACCAGTCGCTTTATAGCCGAGATATTAACGTTTGATGAGAGGTAATTCTGTACACAATTCTATGGGGAGTTATTTAGTGGTGTGATTCCTACAGGGTTCTAGATGTATGTTCGCGATTGTTTGCAATTTGTCCTAATATGAGATGTAAGGTACCACATACAGTAAGTTCTGCTTCCAATTCTCAAAGGAATTTAGGTTTCATTCTTGGTGAGACACCGTCGTTTTTGAGCGCGATCAGTG
This sequence comes from Ophioderma brevispina, assembly GCA_023653785.1. Classification (NCBI taxonomy): domain Eukaryota; kingdom Metazoa; phylum Echinodermata; class Ophiuroidea; order Amphilepidida; family Ophiodermatidae; genus Ophioderma; species Ophioderma brevispina. The sequence continues at coordinate 163,964 of JAMKCH010011148.1, read as the reverse complement.
GCCATTGTAAGGCTGCTGAGGGCTCTGTAATAAACCAAGATAGCTCTAGACAATCTGACTGATTGTAGAAGTAGCAACAAGAGCTTTACCGAGCTTATCACCCAACAACAATGTGATTCCTACAATGGCGCTAGAATAAATTTCAATTTACTGATTGGAAGGTTGTTTAATATCACATTGCACTTAAACATATCAGAAAATCATTTTCAAATGTATCTGTATTGTTTTTTATGTACTATAGCTCTATTTTGTAGCTTCAGCTTCTTAGAAAGCAAACTTCAACAAATTACTACACATTGAATACGACTTATTATACAAGCACAAAACACTTGTCGATCATGCATAAAAAGCAGCACGGTGATCCTGGCTCGATATTCACATTCGCACATTCGGATATTCCCACATTCGGATATTCGCACATTAAGACATTCACATTCGCACATTCACATTCGTATATTCGTACATGTAATTCAAATTGCACAATAAGAATATCACGCCCTCTTTGACAATCTCGACCTTAGAGAACAACGGTCCTATGCTACGAAAATGTCAATAGTAAATATTTGGAAAGGCCACAGCCAAAAACTCAGTAATTCAACATTATTTTTTCCTCATAATATGATCAGTACTATCTACTGATATCACCAAAAAATATAAACAATTTTGCCCGATTCGTTATGGAGATAGAGGGCGCTAAAGTAGCCCTATTCTCTAAAAAAATGGCAATTTGCAAAATATAAACAATTTTGCCCGATTCGTTATGGAGATAGAGGGCGCTAAAGTACCCTATTCTCTAAAAAAATGGCAAATTTTAATTTGCAAAGGCCATAGCCAAAAACTGAGTAATTCAACATTATTTTTTTTTTCTTCATAAATATGATCAATACTACAAATTTGCCCGATTCGTTATGGAGATAGAGGGCGCTAAAGTACCCTATTCTCTAAAAAAATGGCCACTTTTAATTTGCAAAGGCCATAGCCGAAAACTGAGTAATTCAACATAATTTTTTTTCTTCATAAATATGATCAGTACTATCTACTGATATCACCTAAAAATTATAAACAATTTTGCCCGATTCGTTATGGAGATAGAGGGCGCTAAACTACCCGTAATCTCTTAAAAAATGGCAAATTTTAATTTGCAAAGGACATAGTCAAAAACTGAGTAATTCAACATAATTTTTTTTCTTCATAAATATGATTAGTACTATCTACTGATATCACCAAAAAATATAAACAATTTTGCCCGATTCGTTATGGAGATAGAGGGCGCTAAAGTACCCTATTCTCTAAAAAAATGGCAAATTTTAATTTGCAAAGGCCATAGCCAAAAACTGAGTAACTCAACATATTTTTTTTTTCTTCATAAATATGATCAGAACTATCTACTGATATCACCAAAAAATTATAAACAATTTTGCCCGATTCGTTATTGAGATAGAGGGCGCTAAAATACCAGTTATCTCTAAAAAAATGGCCACTTTTAATTTGCAAAGGCCATAGCCAAAAACTCAGTAATTCAACATTATTTTTTCCTCATAAATTATGATCAGTACTATCTACTGATATCACCAAAAAATATAAACAATTTTGCCCGATTCGTTATGGAGATAGAGGGCGCTAAAGTAGCCCTATTCTCTAAAAAAATGGCAATTTGCAAAATATAAACAATTTTGCCCGATTCGTTATGGAGATAGAGGGCGCTAAGGTACCCCTATTCTCTAAAAAAATGGCCACTTTTAATTTGCAAAGGCCATAGCCGAAAACTGAGTAATTCAACATATTTTTTTTTTCTTCATAAATATGATCAGTACTATCTACTGATATCACCTAAAAATTATAAACAATTTTGCCCGATTCGTTATGGAGATAGAGGGCGCTAAACTACCCGTAATCTCTTAAAAAATGGCAAATTTTAATTTGCAAAGGACATAGTCAAAAACTGAGTAATTCAACATAATTTTTTTTCTTCATAAATATGATTAGTACTATCTACTGATATCACCAAAAAATATAAACAATTTTGCCCGATTCGTTATGGAGATAGAGGGCGCTAAAGTACCCCTATTCTCTAAAAAAATGGCAAATTTTAATTTGCAAAGGCCATAGCCAAAAACTGAGTAACTCAACATATTTTTTTTTCTTCATAAATATGATCAGAACTATCTACTGATATCACCAAAAAATTATAAACAATTTTGCCCGATTCGTTATTGAGATAGAGGGCGCTAAAATACCAGTTATCTCTAAAAAAATGGCCACTTTTAATTTGCAAAGGCCATAGCCAAAAACTCAGTAATTCAACATTATTTTTTCCTCATAAATTATGATCAGTACTATCTACTGATATCACCAAAAAATATAAACAATTTTGCCCGATTCGTTATGGAGATAGAGGGCGCTAAAGTAGCCCTATTCTCTAAAAAATGGCAATTTGCAAAATATAAACAATTTTGCCCGATTCGTTATGGAGATAGAGGGCGCTAAGGTACCCCTATTCTCTAAAAAATGGCCACTTTTAATTTGCAAAGGCCATAGCCGAAAACTGAGTAATTCAACATATTTTTTTTTCTTCATAAATATGATTAGTACTATGTACTGATATCACCAAAAAATTATAAACAATTTTGCCCGATTCGTTATTGAGATAGAGGGCGCTAAAATACCAGTAATCTCTAAAAAAATGGCCACTTTTAATTTGCAAAGGCCATAGCCAAAAACTCAGTAATTCAACATTATTTTTTCCTTATAAATATGATCAGTACTATCTACTGATATCACCAAAAAATATAAACAATTTTGCCCGATTCGTTATGGAGATAGAGGGCGCTAAAGTACCCCTATTCTCTAAAAAATGGCACATTTTAATTTTCAAAGGCCATAGCCAAAAACTGAGTAACTCAACATATTTTTTTTTCTTCATAAATATGATCAGTACTATCTACTGATATCACCAAAAAATTATAAACAATTTTGCCCGATTCGTTATTGAGATAGAGGGCGCTAAAATACCAGTTATCTCTAAAAAAATGGCCACTTTTAATTTGCAAAGGCCATAGCCAAAAGCGCAGTAATTCAACATTATTTTTTCCTCATAAATATGATCAGTACTATCTACTAATATCACCTAAAAATTATAAACAAAAACTGAGTAATTCAACATAATTTTTTTGCTTCAGAAATATGATCAGTACTATCTACTGATATCACCAAAAAATTATAAACAATTTTGCCCGATTCGTTATGGAGATAGAGGGCGCTAAACTACCCCTATTCTCTCAAAAATGGCAAATTTTAATTTGCAAAGGCCATAGCAAAAAACTGAGTAATTCAACATAATTGTTTTTCTTCATAAATATGATCAGTACTATCTACTGATATCACCAAAAAATTAAACATTTTTGCCCTATTCGTTATGGAAATAGAGGGCGCTAAACTACCCCTAGTCTAAAAAATTACAACTTTTAATTTGCAAAGGCCATAGCCAAAAACTGAGTAATTCAACATAATTTTTGTTCTTCATAAATATGATCAGTAATATCTACTAATATCGCCAAAAAATTATAAACAATTTTGCCCGATTCGTAATGGAGATAGAGGGCGCTAAACTACCCCTAGTCTGAAAAAAGGCAAATTTTAATTTCCAAAGGCCCCAGCCAAAAACTGAGTAATTCAACATAATTTTTTTTCTTCATAAATATGATCAGTAATATCTACTGATATCACCAAAAAATTATAAACAATTTTGCTCGATTCGTTATGGAGATAAAGGGCGCTAAAGTACCCCATTCTCTAAAAAATGGCAAATTTTAATTTTCAAAGGCCATAGCCAAAAGCTGAGTAATTCAACATAATTTTTTTTCTTCATAAATATGATCAGTACTATCTACTGATATCACCAAAAAATTATAAACAAATTTGCCCGATTCGTTATGGAGATAGAGGGCGCTAAAGTACCCCTATTCTCTAAAAAATGGCCACTTTTAATTTGAAATGGCCATAGCCAAAAACTGAGTAATTCAACACAATTTTTTTTCTTCATAAATATGATAAGTACTATCTACTAATATCACCAAAAAATTATAAACAATTTTGCCCGATTCGTTATGGAGATAGAGGGCGCTAAAGTACCCCTTTTCTCTAAAAAATGGCAAATTTTAATTTGCAAAGGCCATAGCCAAAAACTGAGTAATTCAACATAATTGTTTTTCTTCATAAATATGATTAGTACTATCTACTAATATCACCTAAAAATTATAAACAATTTTGACCGATTCGTTATGCAGATAGAGGGCGCTAAACTACCCCTAGTCTAAAAAATGACAACTTTAAATTTGCAAAGGCCATAGCCAAAAACTGAGTAATTCAACATAATTTTTTTTCTTCATAAATATGATCAGTACTATCTACTGATATCACCAAAAAATTATAAACAATTTTGCCCTATTCGTTATGGAGATAGAGGGTGCTAAAGTACCCCTATTCTCTAAAAAATGGCAAATTTTAATTTGCAAAGGCCATACCCAAAAACTGAGTAATTCAACATAATTTGTTTTCTTCAAAACTATGATCAGTACTATCTACTAATATCACCTAAAAATTATTAACTATTTTGCCCGATTCGTTATGGAGATAGAGGGCGCTAAACTACCCCTATTCTCTAAAAATTATATGCGGAATGAAAACAATTGCTCATATGTGTTCCAAAATTACCTAATAATAAAATGCATGCTTTTCAACCAACTGTTGGAGCTGCTGGTAGTTCAGGTTTAATTGGACGAAGGGACGAGATTGTATTAGCGCGATGAAAAAAATTGGTCATACTTATATGACCCATAGTTATTTGCTTAGATGTGAGCCAGTCCATCGGTGTATTCCTTTTGATTGTGCTCGTTCTGTGAAACATGTATTACTTGAGTGTGTTGATTATGCGCTTATTCGTAGAAAATATTATAGCGTCCCAGATTTGAAAACATTATTTCAAAATATTATGCCTCTTCAGGTGATAAATTTCCTGAAGGAGGCTGATCTGTTTAAATATTGTTAACTTTTTAAAATGTTGTGACTACAATTTACTGGGGTGTTTGTTTCATAAAGGTTCTGAATTTGTTAAAAGGTTTGATGTTTTTTTATCTTAATGACACGATATGACACAATTATGCTGAGTTGTCGTTAAATTTTAATACTCACTCACTCACTCACTCACCCACTCACTCATATGTGTTCCAAAGACCTAATCTACCTAACTTCACTACCTACCCAAGGAGGATTAAAATAAGGAGATGACACTTGTGGACGAACGGTGGTCCCTGGACCTTGATTTACAGCGGGCGCTATAACGATGCGGGTTAGATTTTAAGGTGGAGGGACACAGCACTAAAAAGTCCAGGTAAAACTCGGGGATAACAATACATAGGCGATAATCTTGTAGACTATTTGGACTTAAAACGTAAAATTGGTGTTATATGAAAGCTGTGAATTGCTATAACAGGATTTTTGGTGAATTAAGTTATTTTTACAAAAACAAAGTATGGAACTACACTTTCCAGGGGATTTCAATTGAAGGGACCCGAATGTGTAGACTGCAAGGGCTGTAACAAAATATATAACCATGATTCATAAAAATAGATTAAATAAATCTAAAGAACATTAAAGGAGCTAAATTTTGATACTAAACATACCACATTTGACCTTGAAATAGGCGAAAAATTTGAAAAATGAAATAATTAACATTGTGAAACATTCAGTGTACGAACCCCTTAAACTAGGATGGCCATAGGTTCGATGGAGGGCGCTATATTGTTTATAATTTTTTGGTGATATTAGTAGATAGTACTAATCATATTTATGAAGAAAACAAATTATGTTGAATTACTCAGTTTTTGACTATGGCCTTTGCAAATTAAAATTTGCCATTTTATGGAGATTACGGGTAGTTTAGCGCCCTCTATCTCCATAACGAATCGGGCAAAATTGTTTCTATTTTTTGGTGATATCAGTAGATAGTACTAATCATATTTATGAAGAAAGAAATTATGTTCAATTACTCAGTTTTTGGCTATGGCCTTTGAAAATTAAAAGTGGCCATTTTTTTAGAGAATAGGGGTACTTTAGCGCCCTCTATCTCCATAACGAATCGGGCAAAATGGTTTATATTTTTTGGTATATCAGTAGATAGTACTGATCATATTTATGAAGAAAAAAATAATGTTGAATTACGGAGTTTTTGGCTATGGCCTTTGCAAATTAATATTTGCCATTTTTTTAGAGATTACGGGTATTTTAGCGCACTCTATCTCAATAACGAATCGGGCAAAATTTTTTATAATTTTTTGGTGATATCAGTAGATAGTACTGATCATATTTATGAAGAAAAAGAATTATGTTGAATTACTCAGTTTTTGGCTATGGCCTTTGCAAATTAAAAGTGGCCATTTTTTTAGAGAATAGGGGTACTTTAGCGCCCTCTATCTCCATAACGAATCGGGAAAAATTGTTTATAATTTTTTGGTGATATCAGTAGATAGTACTGATCATATTTATGAAGAAAAAAATTATGTTGAATTACTCAGTTTTTGGCTATGGTCTTTGCAAATTAAAAGTGGCCATTTTTTTTTAGAGATTACGGGTATTTTAGCGCCCTCTATCTCCATAACGAATCGGGCAAAATTGCTTATATTTTTTGGTGATATCAGTAGATAGTAGTGATCATATTTATGAAGAAAAACAATTATGTTGAATTACTCAGTTTTTGGCTATGGCCTTTTCAAATTAAAATTTTCCATTTTTAGAGATTACGGGTAGTTTAGCGCCCTCTATCGCCATAACGAATCGGGCAAAATTGTTTTTATTTTTAGGTGATATTAGTAGATAGTACTGATCATATTTATGAAGAAAAAAAATTATGTTGAATTACTTAGTTTTTGGCTATGGCCTTTGCAAATTAAAATTTGCCATTTTTTAGAGAATAGGGGTACTTTAGCGCCCTCTATCTCCATAACGAATCGGGCAAAATTGTTTATAATTTTTAGGTGATATTAGTAGATAGTACTGTTCATATTTATGAAGAAAAAAAATCATGTTGAATTACCCAGTTTTTGGCTGTGGCCTTTGCAAATTAAAACTTGCATTTTTTTAGAGATTACGGGTAGTTTAGCGCCCTCTATCTCCATAACGAATCGGGCAAAATTGTTTATAATTTTTAGGTGATATTAGTAGATAATACTGATTATATTTATGAAGAAAAAAAATTACGTTGAATTACTCAGTTTTTGGCTGTGGCCTTTGCAAATATTTGCTATTGACATTTTCGTAGCATAGGACCTTTGTTCTCTAAGGTCGAGATTGTCAAAGAGGGCCTGATATTCTTATTGTGCAATTTGAATTAAATGTACGAATATACGAATGTGAATGTGCGAATGTGCGAATTTGAATGTCTGAATGTGCGAATATCCGAATGTGGGAATATCCGAATGTGCGAATGTGAATATCGGGCTAGGATCACCGTGCTCTAGGATCACCGTGCTTCTAGCTTTTAAGCTAGAGATATATGTTGTGGGTGGCATGACTGGGTGGTCTAAGCGCGATAATTTTCCAGGAGGAGTGGCAGCGGTTTTGGAAGGGGGCGGTCATAGGGAAAACAGCCAAAATTGAGGAGATTTTTTTGGCCTTTGTCTCGGTCTTTTACAAGCACCATAGACGCTGTTCTTCTCAAATGATGCGGTTTTGGGTTTTGTTACGTAGACTTAAAGGTGCAACGAGAGATTTCAAGTCATCCATATTTTCTGTGATATGTAGTGATTTCATATAGATTAGACGCTCAATAGATTCCTTACCTTTTATTTGGTTACAGAAATAACTTAAAATGAAAACAAAAGGTGATTTCTATATGCTTATATTTCAATAGAAAACATAGGCTGAATTTCGTATTTGCTCCTATACGAAATTAGAAATTTCACAAAAAAAAAAAAAAAAAAAAATAAATGTACGAATATACGAATGTGAATGTGCGAATGTGCGAATTTGAATGTCTGAATGTGCGAATATCCGAATGTGGGAATATCCGAATGTGCGAATGTGAATATCGGGCTAGGATCACCGTGCTCTAGGATCACCGTGCTTCTAGCTTTTAAGCTAGAGATATATGTTGTGGGTGGCATGACTGGGTGGTCTAAGCGCGATGATTTTCCAGGAGGAGTGGCAGCGGTTTTGGAAGGGGGCGGTCATAGGGAAAACAGCCAAAATTGAGGAGATTTTTTTGGCCTTTGTCTCGGTCTTTTACAAGCACCCTAGACGCTGTTCTTCTCAAATGATGCGGTTTTGGGTTTTGTTACGTAGACTTAATTTCAGCTTTGTCAGCTTGTATTTCATAATTTGTTTTATATTTTTTAGCTATTTAAGCTAAACAATTCAAATCACAACATCGGCAAGTGTGCTATGTATATTGGAGTGTCTTGTCTAATGTAGCACACTGTTACTCTTGATTCTTGATGTGCACGTAAACCAAAACTTAATTTCCCCAAATCATAATAGCCTTTGTATATTGGTCTTTTAAGAAATAAACACATTTGTGCTTCTAAGAAATCTACTCATATAACCTTTGAAAGGAAAAAAAAAAAAAAAAAAAAAAAAAAAAAATTAAAATGAAAACAAAAGGTGATTTCTATATGCTTATATTTCAATAGAAAACATAGGCTGAATTTCGTATTTGCTCCTATACGAAATTAGAAATTTCACAATTTTTGTACCAAAGAAGCAGTTCTCGGCTTAATCCTTACAGATGGGGATATTATTGATATAAAGCTTTACACCAGTGCCAAAATCAGAATTTTCACATTTTTTCGTAACACATGTTATTTGAAATCTCTCGTTGCACCTTTAATTTCAGCTTTGTCAGCTTGTATTTCATAATTTGTTTTATATTTTTTAGCTATTTAAGCTAAACAATTCAAATCACAACATCGGCAAGTGTGCTATGTATATTGGAGTGTCTTGTCTAATGTAGCACACTGTTACTCTTGATTCTTGATGTGCACGTAAACCAAAACTTAATTTCCCCAAATCATAATAGCCTTTGTATATTGGTCTTTTAAGAAATAAACACATTTGTGCTTCTAAGAAATCTACTCATATAACCTTTGAAAGGAAAAAAAAAAACTTACCGAAAGTGTACACAGTGCCGAATGATAAATGTACCAATACACCGCCAAGTACGAATAGGCAACCACGAGCCTTCTTGATAGCCATATTATCAATCCTAGGAATATTACATTGCCATTGGAAATAACCGATTTGTTTTCAAATCGTTGTCTCTGTGTTGTGTTAACGTATTAACGTTTTTCTTATAAATGTACATGTATGTTACAAATAGTTGCCGGAACCATCTGGAGTATCTTCCAGAGCGTAACGTGCATTTGCGCGTAAACGGCTCAAAGGATTCTTCCTTCAGATCCAGGGGATATGCGATATGGATTTTCTAGATTTAAAGATAATGACCCGTATTCCAAAACGGTGCTCAGCGTGATTTTGAGCTAAACAAACGTTTATATGTGAGATAAATGTATCACTTAAATAAACGCAATTCCAGAAAGGAGTTTAAAGTTAAACGCAATTTATCTCCGCCAAAGTGCATCGAAATTTAAACTAGGTACGGGGCTAATTAAAGACTTTGACCCGTATTCCATAAGGTTGTTTAGCGTGATTTTAAGCAAAGAGAACGTTAATCTGTGAGATAAACGTATCGTTTAAGTAAACGCAATTCAGGAAAGAATTTTAAAGTAAGTGCACTTTTAACTCCGACAAAATGCATCAAAATTTAAACTACAATCTTGTTCAAAATTGTTGGAACACTTTGTGCAGATTTGGTTCCCGCCCCCTCATTTCAATGTTGCATGAGCACGACACACTTGAGCAATCTCGCACCATATTATTTTCAACACTGATTGGGATGGGGAGGGGGAAAGAAAGTTATAGTTACAATTCGTTTCAAGCCTATTATCTCTTCATAGCTGCCAATATTAACAGGTGTCCCAAGGACTTATGAACAAGATTGTATCCAAAGGTCGAAAAAATCATGTACACAATTCACAAAAACGCTCATAACTCAAAAACGGTTTAAGTTAAGAACACCATTTTTTTCAGGAAATGAAGAGGACCTTAATATCTTTATCATATTACACAAAGGTTAAAATCGCATGCTTGTACGGTGAATATTTAAACATTAAGTTTGAAATTTAATAAAAAAATAATAATAAATAACATATACAAAAGATTGCAAGTTAAAAGTCCAACGAAAAAATACTGAATAAGACATGACCGAAAGCACAAAAACGTGCATTATACACACAGACACACAGAGTACACACATACGCACGCACTCGCCCCCGCACACACATACACATGTACGCACACACGCGCGCTCACCCACACACACCTAAAACAGAAGATTTTCATATAGGCACGTTTGAACAACGAAAACTACTGAATAAAACATGACCAAAAGCACACCACAGTACATTCCAGCCACACTCGCGAGCGAAAACACACACACTCACACATACGCACGCACACGCAGTGCCACACACACATACATACACACACACAAACACACACTAAAACACACAAAATAAACGTGCACATTCACACGCAACCACGCACAAACACACCTAAAACACAAGACTGTCATACACGCACGTTTGCTCTGAGATCAAATGCAGAATAAGATAAATAAATAAATGAGAATTTTATATCATTTTGCATTTGGTCTCTGAGGAGTGAGGGCTTCGGCCCTTACGAAACAGTGCTGTTAGACATAGTAGTAGAATATTTCAATTCTTAACCCAAAAATATCTTCCACCATGCCCACGTTGTTTTGCAGAATTTGTTTTATAAATCCACTTTTGGCAAATATATTTGTGGAGGGATAACCACACGCCTCCATTGAAAATAATTAGTGCCGATTTGTCTGTAAACCTCTCGTCATAAGGAGCTGCTTTTTTCTCTATGGCACTGCTTAAAGGTGGGTGACCCGATCGAGAACCTCGAGGACACCACCACCACACTACTCCATCAAAATAGAGAGTCTGATATCAGAAGAAAGTTCAAAGTTCAGAGTATTATATATATATATATATATATATATATATATATATATATATATATATATATATATATATATATATATATATATATATTATATATATATAACGTTATATCAAGAAAAAAGAGTGAAAACAAAACAGTATATGTTTCACGATGGAAAATGGATTCGAACCCATAAACAATGGATTAATAGACCAGAGCAACTGCCACTAGACCAGAGTAACAACTCCATAAAATGAAGACAATCAAAAGATCTTATGCATTCTCTTGCCGATTATGTCATCTGAAACGTCAATTTAAATGACCAATTCAAGCTTTATGATTGCTAAGCTTTCGGTCAACAACGGTTAACACAACATAATAGAGAGTAATAACTCAGAAGATTTCAAATAGACTCGAAATAGATGCAATTTCATCGGTCTACAGAAAAGTAAAAAGAATCATATTTTTTTTTTAATTCTTTCTTAGTAGACCGTTGGTTACCCAGAATGCATCTCTGATCGGGCTTAAGTTTACAACCGAAACACATACAACGTGGTAGTGTAGTGGCAAATCCATTGGCTTGTAACCATTGCTTTATTGAAGTTCTTAAGTTCGAATCCGTATTCTTTTTTTTGTTGTTGTTCAACCAAATCACTCCGTTAATAATTTAAGATACACTAGTTTTCTAAATCCATTTTATAACTTAAATTTCGTATTGCTTTCACAATAGTTTCGTCTCTGAGGTCTGATAGAACACCGTCAGCTCTCTAATACATACCTCCCTCTAATTAAAGACTTTGACCCGTATTCCATAAGGTTGTTTAGCGTGATTTTAAGCAAAGAGAACGTTAATCTGTGAGATAAACGTATCGTTTAAGTAAACGCAATTCAGGAAAGAATTTTAAAGTAAGTGCACTTTTAACTCCGACAAAATGCATCAAAATTTAAACTACAACTTGTTCAAAATTGTTGGAACACTTTGTGCAGATTTGGTTCCCGCCCCCCATTTCAATGTTGCATGAGCACGACACACTTGAGCAATCTCGCACCATATTTTTTTCAACACTGATTGGGATGGGGAGGGGGAAAGAAAGTTATAGTTACAATTCGTTTCAAGCCTATTATCTCTTTCATAGCTGCCAATATTAACAGGTGTTCCAAGGACTTAGGAACAAGATTGTAGGTATGGGGCTAGTTTTAAGAAGTGTTTTAGTCAAGTGCACGGCTCATTGCACTGAGCGATTGACAACAGCAATGTCGCATATCATTCTCGCGCAGTTGGTGCAGCACCCTAAACGCCACGGAAAGCCATGATACTGTCATGAACTCTAACGTCACAAACCGTAAACTATCCAATTACTCACAGAGGTATACCAGCGACTTTTTTCTTGATCCCGCCGAAACCGGGACTCGAACCCGGGACCCCTCGCTAAAGAGGTATTCCCCGTAAGGTCTATTGACACTAACGAGCTTATACCTCGTGATATTACACCTTGTGCGCTCAACCATTAAAACACAATAGGGTTTTTATACGCTCAAGTTAGCGTCTTTAAATAAGACGATATTATTCATGCTTAAAGCTTCTGTTTAAGTAAACAAATGGTTAAAAATATTTAAATGTGTTTTGCTTAAACGCAATTTTAAATTACGGTGATTTTAAGCTAAAATCGCGTTTCGCTAAACAAGTTTCTGGAATACGGACCTGAGTGTTTTGTGTGCACGGTTCATTGCACTGTCCAATTGACAACAGCAATGGGTGTGCACCATCTCGCGCAGATGGGGTATCACCTTAAATGCTACGGAAAGCAATGATACACTTTGTGTAGTCAACCATTTCAACAGAATAGGGCCTTTTATACACTCAAGTTGGTGTCTTTAAATAACGACGATGTTACTCGTGTTTAAAGTTTCTGTTTGAGTACGCAAATGGTTAAAATAATTTGAACGCGTTTTGCTTAAACGCAATTTTAAATCACGGTGATTTTAAGCTAAAATCGCGTTTAAATTTCTGGAATACGGGCCATTCAGTTATAATTTACATGAAAGGGCAGGGCATATAACTAACTTTCAAATAAAACCTTATCATTAAAACATTTTGGCCCGTATTCTCAAACGGTATTTAACGCTAATCACTGGTTAAAATCGCAATTTAAACGGCCGCTAAAATAAACGCAATTCTCAAAGCATGGTTAACTTTAAACGTTGCTTAAATGTTAGCCGAACATCGTTAAACACGCCTAAAACTTTGTTAAACTTAGACTTTGTCCGGGGGTAGTTTAAGGCGTGTTTAACTTCACGTTTTCATCAAATGCCTGATATTTTCAGCTCTATGTGGTACTCGTGGTTAGACCAGTTACCGCCTTTACTCTCTATCTTTCTTTTCCGAGTCCAAATCTTTCTTTTCCGAATCAAAAAAGACAGTAGTCTACCTTGGTCTTGAATTAAACCAACATCTTGATGGTGAGCAAATCGTTTTCAACATTGTAAAAAAGGTAAATTCTCGTTTAAAATTTCTTTACAGGCAAGCTAACTTTTTTAATCAAAATGTCAAAAAAACCATCTGTTCAGCGCTGGTGTTATGCCTCTTCGATTATTCCATTTCTTCTTGGTATGCTGGTATTTCCAAATATCATGCAAACAGATTACAATGCGCTCAGAACAAAGTAATAAGATTTATCCTAAGCAAGGATTTTATGTATCATATCAACCATAGTGATTTCCAACTTTTGGGCATTTTGAACATCAATACCAGAGCTGAACAGCTTCGTTTGAACCATGTTTTTAACATATTCCAGGGTTCTAGTCCAGGGTATATGAAAGAGAATTTTATCAAGTTTCCAGTCTCCATTGCTATAATACGAGGGGTAGTGATTTTAACTTTCAAGTTCCAAAGATAAAAACTCCTACTGCAGCCTCATTCTATTATAATTCAATCAAAGACTGGAAAAGGTGCCTGACAACGTTAAATAAATATCACTGAAAATCCAATTTTAAAAAAGAAGCTAAAATCATCTCTTGGATCACATTGCATGTAGGCTAAATTTATCTTGTTTGAACAATGTTTTTTATGTTGTATATTCTTGATTCTTGTTGTTGTTGTTGTTATAATCTCAATAAGCACCCCTTTGAAATAAGTCTTTAGCTTAAAGGTTATCCTTGGTGTATTATCATTTTTAAATCTTTTTATTCTGTATATGGTATTTTGTCTTGTTAGGTTTTAATTATTTGATTGTGCACGATTTTGCATTTTAAATGCTTAATATGGAAGAATAAAATCAAATCAAATCAAATCAAAAGTAATCAGTTGATTCTTCTATTTTCATGATAGTGTTTGTCTGTTATAGTATGATGATAGCAAGGCCGGACACAAGACATAACCAGTTTTAATAGTCGGGCTTTTTTGTCTCCATCATTCAAAAATTCTAAAGCTCCTGCGTAAGCGAATTCTTGGAATTTACAGTGGAGCTTCCTGGTTTGCATATTTACAACTACGGAAGGCATGTGTGACATAAAATATTGATTATCGCACACGTAATGATATATAGGCGGAGATAAGTCACGGTTCGGTAGATGATATTTACGGCGTTTAATACGGTGTTGCTACTTAAACGACTTGTTAAAATATTAACTGCGGTTTTTTTAACAGTGCGTTTAACTAACACACGGAGTTTCGGCCACCACGTTTATTGTAACATCGTTGAGAAAGGCCCTTTATTACAAATTTATGTGACAATTGAAGGTACCTCATGTTTCTGCGCCTTCTATTCTTCCTTATTTTTTTATTAAACATTATTAGAAAGCATAAGATAATAAATCATTAGTTGTTGCATTATTTTTATATCCGATAATTCCCAACAAACCCTTTCTGTCTCCATCAGGAGAAAGAAAAAACACCTTGTCGCTCAAAAAATCAACAAAAATAGGCAATGAATAATTTTAACAATTATTTGAATTCTAAATTATTATGAGGTTGTATAAATGTCCATACTTTTTTCTTCATCTGGAGTTATTATGAGGAAAAAAAATGTTGATTATTTCTCTTGAAAGAGCTTTTTTTGTAAGGGCATGTTGAGAACCAGTTTTACCGACTTGTTTTTTAATCAATTTTCTATTATCGATGATACTCAACCTGATAATCAGCAGCTTAGATTGAACATGCTTAAAATACTGGAGTAGAGAACGAGGATCCGTCTAATCGATTTTTCAATAATAATAATAATGCTATAATAATAATAATAATCATACTAAGAGTGGAATAAGGGGAAATATTAATTATTCATTAGTTTATAATGAGGTCTTTTGTTATTTAAATTACTAGACTTTGTTATTCCACCTCATTTGCATTTAATAATTTCCCCTTAATCCACTATTAGTCTAATAATAATAATAATAATAATTATAATAATAATAATAATTATAATATAGGTTTTCCGGACGATTTCATTAAATGTGCACGATATTTTGTAAAATATAAATTCCATTTCCGCTTATTTTCAGAATGACGTTTTCTGGTTTCAATTTCACCAAAGCTAACATTCAATTCAAATTAGTGAATTCAATCATTTAAAACGAATGCGACAATTAAAAATACAATTTGAAACCAACCAATAAAAGGTCTTGATAATTATCATACATTTGTGTACAAGCGTGTGTGTATACACGTGTGTGTGTGTTTACGTGTGGGTGCATGTGTGTGTATGTCACACCATTTACGGGTCGTCTTGGCACACAGCGCCGCCCATGTTGAATCTTGGCAAGCCTTGGCAAATCTTCACTGCCCTAGGGAATTTATCAACCACATCATTATCGGCTGAGCGTACGGCGGTCCGATAAGTACGTATATCCTGTTTCTAAAATTGAAAGCGTAAATTGAAACCAGCGTTTGAAAATTCTCAAGACTGAAATAATACCGAAAGGCATTGTGGGAAAAGGGATGCGGCTCGTAGCGATTGCGTGTTCACTTTTCCGTGTTTGCGAGCACCGAAGTACCCGACACAAACGTTCAATTTTCTCGCTAGGTTCTATAGGTTCAGACCCAATTACGATACATAGGCTTATTGAAAACGAAACATAGTAACGGACCCTCTGATGCAAAAATCTCCATAGAACCCCTTCGTATTCCGGAGATATTTGAGATTTAGTTTCATTTGCATGCATTCGCTATGACGGACTGATAACGTTAATCTCTCACGCAGTACTAATTTAGATAATATCTTTTGCAGTCTGTGACACAGACTACTTACTTTCCGGACCGCCGTAGGCTGAGCGTGGGAAACTCTGTCAGATAGCGTTGATTTGGATTTTTTGTACATTGCGGTACACTGGAGATTGCGCAAAATACTTGGCCTATCGTAACGATTTACGCACCAAAATATTCCTAACTAAATTGTCTAGTTAGCTGACTAGTTTATAATATAGGTTTATTTTTGGAAAAAGACGAAAAAACTTGAAAAATACTATCCATACAAGCAATTTTCTTACCTTTACAGCTGCGCCAATTCTCGATTGCTGCTATCAAGTCATGCCAGGCTTACAAAAACTAGTGAGCTAAGGGGTCTTTTTGGTCAGGAACCCATTTCTAACATCAGATCGACCACCTGATTCGTTGATTTCGCTATTTCCAAGGTACAGGGAAATCGTTTTTTCATTCCTTGTTCAAGCTATCGCAGAGCCTTTAACACAGCGCTTGGCTGCTAGGGAGTCAAAAGACGTAGTGCATGTCTAAGAATAACCGGCCAATTAGCGATGCGGAAACGGAATTGGTGGCGCTGTGTGCCAGCAGTACAGATCCTATTGGAGCGTAAATGGTGTGATGTTTGAACTTGTAAACACCTTCGATCGGGGACATTTTCTAGCCGAAAATCTCCGATCGGGGACATTTGATGACCGGGATCTAAAAGTGTTAATTATGGCCTGTCCCCTTTTTGGAGTGGGCTAGAAAAACGTCGCCAGACATTTTGTTAGGGGAGGTGTAAAGTGAAGAAATGTTATTGCTGCAGTAAGAGTCCTAGGAAGCGCAGTGATCGTATAAAACAATGCAACTAACGGCGCACGGTTCGGGCCTACTTAAGGGGCCATTGGAAATTCTCCTAAGTAGATGCTCTTACAGACCATTTTATGCGTTCTGAAGCGGTTATCTTTTTGTTTCATTCTTTTCTTCCCCTTTCTTTTTCTCTTCTCTTTCCCTTCTCTTTGTCTCTTCCCTTTTTCTTCTTCTCTTCTTGAGGATCAACCCCCCATAGCGACGGGCCTGTGTATATACACCATTTTAGCCCATAACCCACTGATCGGAAACACCAAAACACACAAACAAGCCTGAAACCCATTGATGGGGCTGGACATTTGTGTGTCGCCGATCAGTAGGTTTCGGACTAGTGTCCTTTATCGAACACACTTATAAGACTGTGTGTGTGTGTGTGTGTGTGTGTGTATGTGTGTGTGTGTGTGCGTGCGTGCTTGCGTGTGTGTGTGCGTGTGTGTGTTGTGTGTGTGGGTGTGTGTGGGTGTGGGCGCGTGTGGTACTTTCCTTTTTTTTCTTCAAAACAGTTGGCTAAGTAACGAAAGACATGCCCGGGAGACATGCATGCGCAACATGTGGGAAAATCGATTTTTGCTGCAGTAATATTGTTATATACATTGGATTTTAAGACTTTTTAGTGTTTCTTTATATCTATATTCCAAAGGTTCATTTAAGAGTTCTACTGTCTATCAATCAATAATCTCCCTACACTGTAAAGAAAATCACGGTGCAATTTGCAATAGCATACTGCAAAATAGCTTAGAAAATGACAGCATTTGGCTATAATTTGGAATACAACAAAATGCTGTAAATTGTGTGTCAAAATTTCCAGGCCTATTATGATCAAATTCAAAAATGGAGCTCTTATTAGAATTTTAAAGAAGATCAACATTTTTATACATACCTTATATTATGAATTATCAATTATAAGATTAGTTAAAAAAATTACATGAAAATTCTGGCAGCAATTCTGCCAACACCATCCCTATAAAAATACATCATTACATTTTTCCATTCAAGTTCATTTGCTTGACGTTTGTGGATAGGCCTACTCAGGGTATTCGTTAGTGTTTGTTTTTTTAATTCATTACACCGTCACCGCTGAAACTACCCACCAAATTTATATGTTTTTAAGCATTTTGATTGATACCTGCAATTTTTTTAGTAATTTGTTGGCAGAATTGCTGCCAGTAAAATACTATAAAATTGGAAATATTTTTGACAAGGAAAACACGATTGTGCCTGTTAATTCAAATTCATTCGGCTCTCTCGCGATATTCAAGATATCTAAAATGGACGCCAAAATAGGCAAAATTAAAGAAAATGTGCACGTCAAAATGAATTCCACAAACTTCTAAGACAATAACAGTAAATCAAAATTCATATGATAGTTCGTTTATGTAAAATCCTTCTCATTTTTTGATAATGATGAATTCTAAACGACGGTTGATGAGTCATATTTCCTATTTGAAAAACTGTGCACTGATGGAAAATGATTCGCGGGATTGGTTTGCAGATCCTCTGTTTTGTTGTACGTTTGGAAGCTAATATTCCAAACCAGGGTATCTTTACGGGTGATTCCGTTTCCTGACACACTATTTTCTGACACACTTTTCTGACTCACCTTTTTACATACTATTTTGATTTCTTCTTGTGCTTCCTATTTCCTGTCATTACAAAAACTCTGAAGAAATGAACCATACAGTTATTCCGTTTACGGGACGAAAGTTTACCTATAGGTATTAGCTAAAGAGTGAGTCAAAAACATTCCAGTTTTACTACGGTTTTGGTTACTTTTTTACATAATAATTCAAAAAAGTGTTTCTAGGTTTTAACGGTTGTTTTCATTGACGCATTATCTTCTGTTTCCGGTGTCCCATTTGAAAACGACAAGAGCTATAACCACCACATTTTGATACAATCCTCTTCTGTCATTATAGAATACTGTAACACAGCTTTTTTTAAAATTGTGGTCCAGTTTAAAGAAAATCAGAAATGTGATTGTTTAACATTTTTTCCCGAAAAAATGCCAATATTCAGGATTTTATTCAAAATTTCAGCACTTCATAATCCCAAAATTCGAAAATTCGGCTCTTTTACGCCACTTTGTAGGTGTTGTAGATTTAAAATACATTTTCAAAAAATAAAAATTAAAGTTGTTTAGGTATTGTAAAACACCGTAAACAAAGTACCTGAAAATCCAACATGGCCGCAATTTATTATGCAAATGAGATGACCTTTGACCCTAGTTTTTGGCATTCAACTTACTTTGTCACGTGTTATAACATACTAAAATACGTGTTATAACATACTTTGTCACGCGTTATAACATACTAAAATATGAATTTTGGTCTATGTAAAATAGGAATTTTCATTTTCAAGGTAGCCTATTACCTTAAACTGTCGGTCCCATGTACAGAGGGTTACACCTGCACATATTCATCACAGTCAGTTTGGAAGAGTTGGGCAGAAACTCTCGACCGTCCGAGATGGACACAAAACCGACGGAAAATAGCCGTGGTCTGAATCAGAAGAAAGGCACAGCGATGTGTTGGTAATGCAATCAAGTTGAAGAAAGTGCTGGAGTTGGTAAAAAGGACTTAAACATAACTTGAAAGTGTACTAAATAGAAACACATAATCTCATCAAATTGTGGTATTCGTAATTTGAACAACCAAGTGTGCCTTTATCATGAATCAATGTTTAGTTATGCAACATTTGATTATCTCCAAGCCATGGGCAAAATTGAAGATAATAGTGGATATCCAAGACACTGTAAGGAGTCTACGAAAGTTTAAATATTTTGATTTCCACATATTTTGAAGAGTTTTGATATATGACTTTTATTTGATTTAAACTTTTTTTTTTAAAAACATCTACAAATTATTTTTTATTTATTATTTTGTTCACCTTCTACGTTCGTTTTGACAAAAAAAGCACCAATTGATAAAACGTAGGAAAAAGAAAACAAATTATGTTATGCGGCGCCCTTAGGAGGAAGACGTACAGAAGGTCTATCTAGTTATACAATGGCATTAACCACTGGAATGGATATTCATCTCCATGGTATATTCAGATTTATTTCATGCCGCGATTTACATCTTAATGTAACTCGATCTTGTAGAACACAAAAAATACCATTATTGGACACGGGGAGTCAGCAAAAAACCTACGAATTGTAACAGGTGGTATACTCTCTCAAAGTTGCAACAAATTTCTATATAGATATAGAGGTTAAAGCGTTACTCCTCTTTATAAATTCATTCATCTTCTCGCATGTTTTGCCGACCACAAAGAAAACATAGAGTACCAACAACTAGAAAGCAATGGCTTCCTCCCGCTTCTTCCACATACTGTGGGTTCGCTTTGCATATACACTAATACGGTAGTGATACAAATTGATGTATGTGTGTTTAGAGTTGGCCATGTGTAATAATAGTGCACCTGGATCATTGTGGCTCAGATACTCTTTTTTTCTCCATAATGCAAATGCGCGCTTAGGTGAAAAGATGTATTCATTAAGGCGGTTTATTTAAATCAAGACTATGCGTGTCCATTTCATTTCTTTGTGTGGCCATGGGTAGGACAAAAATTTCTAACCACCCAATAGCACCCAACATCCAACACCTGATATTTTGCCGGAGTGTTTGTATCGAATTGACATTATGTGTGTATACAAGCACCCCAACCAATAATTATTCCGTGCAATATCAAAATGTCGCGCCCCAGCACGGACGATGGTTTGTTGAATGTGGGCTTCACCCCCTTGGTTGCAACTATGATATCCAAATAACACATCATAATGCACATGTTGACATTGCACTGTGAAGAGCTAGATACTACTAATAATGACTAAATCATGTAAGATTCACAGTGCATTTAAAACGTGATTAGATTTTTGCAAGTTTTACGTTAGTAGTCAAAAGTACACGGACTTTTGACGGTCGATCAAACACCCTTGGAATGCAGATGCAGTTGGTTTTTAATTGATGTCCTAAAAGTATGCTTCAAGAACTTAATAACGGGATTTTAGCTTAAATCGCCTCCTAAAATTTAAAAATTGCGTTAAGAAAAAAACGCGGTTTTAAAGATTTTTAACAGTGCGAATACTTAAACAGAAGCATTTTATTTAAAGGACGATACAACGGGTATCTAAAAGATCCTAGTGGCCTGTGTCTCAGAAACGTGTTTAGCTAAACGCAAATTTAGCTTAAACTCGCCGTATTTAAAAATTGCGTTTAAGGCTAACTCAGATTTTTCCGATGAGGGCGCACTCCTTTTCAAACAAATCGTGTTTTTGCCAAACATAATGCCTGTCCATATACTAACACTTGTTAGAATAAACTAAGCTCAAATCGAAGCCCTTCATATAGAAAACACGACGTTGTTAAAGAATTCGATCAGGATTTGTTGTATATACGGTATCCAATGGCATTGTTATATGGGCATATTTGCTATGCATGAAAACGGACCAATCCGATTCATCTAACTTTGGAATTGAGCATTTTAGAGACTATCTTTAGTTCTAGATGACAATTTTTAATTACTACACAAAAAATTATATTTCGAAATGTCTGAGTCAGCTTTTTTAATGCACAACGCGCTTAAAATATTTTTAACCATTTGCTTACTTAAACGGAAACCTTAACCCTTGTCTGACCCAGCCTTTTTTTGTACACGGTGTACCAAGGGGTGGGGGGTGAGAATCGTTATAACGCCGTTGACGGCATACCCTAACACCGGTGAAGGTTGCTACCTTCACAATTTTTTCGCTAAAAGGACCAGAAAGGATGAAAACGATTACCTAGAGCTTTTTATTTTTTAACAAAGTTTTTGGCATTTTAGCGCACCGGAGCGAAGTCACTGGTAAGACGAGGGTAAACAAAGTAACATCGTTGTTATTTAAAGACACTAATTGAGTGTATAAAGATCCCTATTGTGTTTTAATGGTGAGCGCACAAAGTGTATCGTGGCTTTACGTAGCGTTAAGTGTATATATATCTCATCTTTATTAAAAGATAAAAGAAGTAAGATATAAAAAGCTCAAGATCAACCTGGGTCCGGGTTATACGGACCCTGGGATAAGAGCATGACATAAACAAATACAGTATAACAAACATCGACAAAAACATATTAACATAGCTAAATTGAAGTAAAACATCATGGCATAAACAAATTCATTCCTGAACATTCCAAGCTGGCTCATGTCTGATATTGAAGATGGAATAGGATGAAGTCAATGCCGACTTGGTAATTTTGTTTTTCAAATCAGAGTATTTCGCTGCATATTATTTTCAGAATCGTTGATAGCGATAACATGGAATTTATCACATTGTCTGGTAATGGAAATTTTGCGGTGCCAGGCATATTCTGGAGTTTTAAATCTAGAGCCAAGTTGGTAGTTTTATCGGCTTTACACCTTGATCTACTATGAAGCACAATGAGTTTGGCGATATACATCCGATATCCGGTGTATGTTAAGCCCTTTGGACATATGAACAAGTGCTGTATTGGTGCCATGTTTGGGGATGCCCAACCAGAGTTTCAGAAATTATCCAGTCTTACGATCTAGTAGCTGAAGGCTAGTATCAGTAAGATCATGGACCGCGAGGCGGAATCTTAACGAAGGCAATATCGGATGTATATAGCCAATTTAAACCCATTACGAACTAAAGATGCATTTATGTTATTTAATTCACTAATAAACTGGGTGTTTATCATATCAAAAATCTTTCTCTTTTCCATTGAAGGATTTAACCTTATTTTCACCAATGTGAAAATCGATTACAGTTGGTTTCCCGCTACACAAGGAGAGCCAGTGGCACTTGCTAAGTTTCAGGGTTAGACCCATGCTAGATGATTTTTTGAAGCTCATGAATTATTTTTTGGTGCTGTGTTTTGTTGTTTGTAATGAGGTTAAAATCATCAGCATATCGGGTAGCTATAATTTTCCTGTCCCCAAGACAAAACCCATTCTTTTTTTTCCGAATACCCTCCAGGTACTCAAGAAGCGGATTAAAACACTTCAAGAAGATAACTGGAGATAAAGGATCGCCCTGAAAAGTGCCCCTTTTGAACTAAAAAGGATCTGACGTCCAGTTTGGGCCTTTGACACGAACTGGGCGCGAATGATATGCATCATTGCTGTTGTCAACTGGGCAGTGCAGTGAGCCGTGCACTTGACGAAAACACACACTAAAACATTTTCTTAAACCAGCGCCTTACCTAATTTCGATGCGGAGTTAAAATTGGGTTTAATTTTAAAATAGTTTATTCAGCGATAGGTTTATCTGGTAAAATAAACGTTCGCTTAGATTAAAATCGCGCTAAACAACTTTTAGAATACAGGCCTATACGTTTTATATTGTTCAAACCTTATTTCAATTGTGATAACAATACAAACAATATGAGACCATTTCCACTGACATTAAAGCATTTTAAAAATATTTGTCCCATGTAGCAGCTAAATTTAACCATTGACTTATAAGTTGTCAGCTTACAACTACATAAGTATAAGTCGGAGATAGAATAAACTATAGATCTTGGGCCGTATTCTCAAACGATGTTTAAAATAAACGGTGGTTAGGCCTAAACTGTTGTTAGCTAAACGTATAGTTTAAAAAACGCAGGTTAAATATTTTAACAAGTCGCTTGGCTAACCACAATATTTAAACGCCCTAAACATCATCCACCGAACTGTGACTTATCTTCGCCTATAATATTACGTGCGCGTCAACAATATTTATATGTCAGATAATGCCTCCCGTAGCTTTATATGCTACGCAGGAAGTCAACGGGTAAATTTCAAGAATGTCGCGTTATTCAAGGAACTTTGGAATTTGTTCAGAGATGTAGAAAAAACACTCAGGCCCGTATTCCAAAAAGGTGTTTAGCGCGATTTTAAGTTAAACGAACGTTTATATGTGCGATAAAACGTATAGCTTAAGTAAGCTTAATTCAAGAAAGGAGTTTAAAGTTAAACGCAATTTTCACTCCGCCAAAATGCATCGAAATTAAAACTAGGTGCGGGGCTTGTTTAAGAAGTGTTTTCGCCAAGTGCACGGCTCATTGCACTGTTCAATTAACAACAGCAATGGTGCACATCATTCTCGCCCAGTTGGTGTAGCACCTTAAACGCTACGGAAAGCCATAATACACTTTGTGCGCTCAACCATCAAAAGACAATAGGGCCTTTTATACACTCAAGTTAGCGTCTTTAAATAACGACGATGTTACTCGTGTTTAAAGCTTCTGTTTAAGTAAGCAAATGTTTAAAAATATTTAAACGCGTTTTGCTTAAAGGAAATTTTAAATTACTGCGATTTTAAGCTAAAATCGCGTTTATCTAAACAAGTTTCTGGAGTACGCCTTTTTAAAACTGATGTATGTCGCTGTGATATCAGTCAATACCATCTCCCGCATGTTGGCCTTCTGATAGCATAAAAATAAAGGCAAAGGAAAGAATGAACGAGAAGAAATCAACTGAGGGCTCGGAACAGAAAGATAAAAGAAATAGAAATGGAACAACTAGTCTACCACGAGTATCAAATATAGCTGAAAATATCAGGCACTTCATGAAAGCGTTAAGTTAAACACGCCTTAAACTACCCCGTACTAAGCCTAGACGTGTTTAACAATGTTCGGCTAAAATTTAAATATCGTTTAAAGTTAACCATGCTTTGAGAATTGCGTTTTTTTATCAAGCATTTAAATTGCAATTTAACCAGTGATTAGTGTTAAACATCGTTTGAGAATACGGGCCCTTTGTAATCCTTGTGACCATACGAACAATTTAGTATGCATTTCAACAAAATCGGATCACTTTTAAATTCTGACCCCCGTGTAATCTTTTATGACCCCCCTATTTCGCTATACACCTTCGTGTACGTCATAGTGTTAGGAACTCCTAGTATTAGTAATAATAATAATATTTATTTGAATTACTTGCAAAATACATATACAGAAAATAAATATAGTACATTCGAAAATTGAAAATGCAAAAGCAAGTAATTCAGGATAAGAGAATGGGTTGCAAAAACCCGATCACAAAAGTGCTCTCTTTGCCCCAGGTGATATCAATATAGCTATTCTGGGTGGTGTGGCAGGACATACAGTCCTCCGGGCTCATAGTCCGGGAACAATGCTGAACAATAGGGCAATCGATCCAGTTGACTCTTCACGCAACATTAGTTTCATGCTTTATTCCGTTGTCGTTGGTATGGGAGCCGGGACTATGATACCTGCCAGACTATGGTTACTTTCACAGTGGTCTGGCTCATCCACTAATAGAGATCATTTTAGAAACAAAGGGTCGTATTCTCAAACGATGTTTAAAATAAACGGTGGTTAGGAGTAAACTGTGGTTAGCTAAGCGCACAATCTTAAAAACCGCAGGTTAAATATTTTAAAAAGTTGTTTAGCTAACCACGATATTTAACCCTAAAAGAGCCGGGGGGTTTGGACCCATCTCACCGCCGGGGAAGGGGGGGGGCGGATTCCGCCCCCTAGTATCTCGGAAACGGATTGATGAACTATCATATGTGTGGTACCAATGGATAGCTATGATACCAAAAAAAAGTACAAACATACCTTGTATGACGTCAGTGATGTCAAACATGACGTCATGCAAAAATGAGAAAAATCTATAAAAATCGCAAAATTCATGGTTTTTCGCCATTTTTTCAAGCAAAAGGTTGATTTTTTAGCCATGATGTGTGTCAAAGTATGCGCACACATGCTCTTACTACAAATAAATCAAACAAGATAAAACATAGTGTAACTGTATCCTTAGCACAAATAACTGGATTTCTGCTGTTCCGTGTAATTTCAATGGGAAATAGCTTTTCTTCGCACGCAATGCGCGATAACGTAACGCCGCGTCATAACCGTAGGTCCGATTTTGTTCAAAATGGTCTTCAATCGAGCGCAAGGCTTCATGTCATGTAGTTTCGGCGTGAAAAAATAACAAATAGGTAAGATACGACAAAAATGTCGGAGGGGGGGGGGGGCGGATTCCCTAGCCTTTTAGGTTAAACGCCGTTCGGAAATATCATTCACCGAACTGCGAATTATCTTCGCCTATTATATTACGTGCGTGTGAACAATATTTATATGTGAGATAATACCTTCCGTAGTTATAAATCCAACTCAGAAAATCCACGGGTAAATTTCAAGAATGTTGCGTTATGCAAGGCGCTTTAGAATTTGTTCAGCGATGGAGACAAATCACCGGACCTATATTTAAACCTGTTGTATGTCGCTGTACTGCACTCAATACTCTAACAAATACACACAAGCATAAAAATGAAAGCAAAGGGAAAATGGACGAGAAGAAATAAACCGAGGACTCGGAAAAGAAAGATAAGAGAATAAAATAGGGAAGTGGTCTAACCTGCTAACCACGAGTATCACATATAGCTGAAAATATCAGGTATTTGATGAAAGGGGTTGGTACATCTTCTGCACCCACTTTGTCTGCTCCCAGTTGAATTCAGCAGCCTTTGCGGAATAAAGTGCACGTGATACTGTACTTTATTCCGTCAAGGCTGCTGAATTCAACTGGGAGCAGACAAAGTGGGTTCACAAAATGTACCAATCCTGATGAAAGCGTGAAGTTAAACACGTCTTAAACTACCCCCGGACTAAGTCTAAGATAAACAACGTTTTAGACATGTTAAACGTTGTTCGGCTAAAATTTAAAAGGCGTTAAGGTTAACCATGCTTTGAGAATTCCGTTTATTTTAGCGGGCGTTTAAATTGCGAATTAACCAGTGATTAGCGTTAAACTTCGTTTGAGAATATGGGCCATAATATTGTATCTTGTTAAGAATACTAATATTTCTCGATATATTACTTGACAATGATTCCATACAATATGTTTCATGTTTTGTCTTGTTGACTTAACTCTAGATATATTAAAAATTATCAAACACTACATTGATATTCTTTTTAAATTTTAGTTTTGCTTGAAGTACCCACTATCATGATTTAAAAAAAATATTTATAAAACCAATCTGTTAGCTTTTCTAATTCTAGTCAATTGTGATTGACAGGGAAGGTCTTGATGGGAATATAAAATTTAACTTAGCCAGACATGTCCTCCAGAACAACCCAAGCATACAGAGAATAAAAAAAAAATACCTGCAGAAATATCTAAAATTTTCAAGTGAACCAGGTGCATGTATTGTATTATTCGCATGCCTGGATGATCTGAAGGGCAAACAAAAGCCATTCAACATAATTTACTCTCTTTGAAAGGGCCTTATAATGTATTTGTAGGGAACCTTTCATACAGGGTTTCTTCATGTAGCCTCTTTGTAGCTTATGAGGGACAAATGGTTTGGTTTTTCTAGGGATCACTTACGGGAGTTTCCGTAACCGGAACCATCTGACACACTTTTTTCTGAAACACTTATGAATTCGGAAACCCTTCACGGAATAAAGCACAGGTTTATTCCGTTATTCTGTGTCAGATGGGTCAGGTTATGGAAAAAAACCCCAATCACTTACAGGCTCCATAGCCAAAGACACCTATACAAAATATCTCCGTTTCTTTATTTAAGTTATCAATGGTCACATGCAGACATGAAGCTTTGATTTTTTTCAGATAGCATGTCCCTGATTTCCTTTTTCTTGATGCAACTGTATGTTGTGGATACAAATACCTTCAGTACATAATAAAGTATCTGTAAAACTCAAATGATGGTGAAGAGATCTCCTTCTCCATATCGGCTGATATCAGCATCAACGGACTTTCGCTCCCAGTTCCCGGAGATAATGTAGTTTGTTTACAGCAAAATGCATGGTATCCGGGGCATGGTTCATCACAAAACAATATGCTTTCCGACCTAACTCGTTAGTGTCGGCTAAAACACTTGTCTGATCCCGATATGAATAGCCAGTATCTTGCTTATTTCTTTTTATAACATAAGGCAATCACAAGAACATTCCTTGCGTTGAGACTTGTATTGATTGACAACTTGGTATTGGTAGTAGCCACTGACCTCTAGAACACATGATATGGGTCGAAGTTGCTTGATTTGCCCTTCGCATATGGCTGGAAATAATGCATACACCTGTTTTACATATAAACATAGAACATCTGTGTGCAATATGTACACCTGGTGTCTTATTGCACCACATATGTGTCTATTGTTTACAAAATCCTTTTAACTTGGACATAAAGTGAAGCCATATTGCGGAGGGCAAAATGCATATTCCTGTGGTTTCAATCGGGGACTATTCAACGGTGCGCCAGCCGCTATCCATTGTAGAGGTCAGTGGAGTAGCAGTCCACAAACAAGCTGGATTTATAGATAATGAGCCTGATCAAATTATTCGGCTGGTTACTTTTACCCAGCGTTCTGTGCGATTATGTAAGGGTGTAATGATGTATGGGGCTAATTCTGAACAATATTGCCAGAATAAAAAAAGCCAGAGCTAACAAGATTATTCCATTAGACAGATTTGAAGGCTCCAGACTGTGTGAGTGTTCATATACGTCCCCCTGTGACTCCTTACGTTGAAAGTAAGTGTTAATAAGAAAGCTGAAACAAAGCAACGTAAATTCGAGTAAGAGATGGTCATACTTAAAGGGACAGGAGGAGATTTTTTAGGATACGGTTCTCTCAAATTGCACTAAATCGTTTGTAGGAGTGACCAACTACCGAGAAAGTTTGGAAGGTTTATTGGACCATCAAGTACAAAAGAAAAACGCAGACTGGTTTGAAACTTGCCTGCTATCGTAATCGTCCCCATAGAAAACCATGTTTGATTTTCTGCTGTGCACACAGAAAATCATCATCTTTCCCTGAAGAATGCGATTCGGCCGTATTCACTTCAGGTTGATCTAATACATGTAAGCATTCCCAATATGCCAAAAAACCCGGGTTGGAAAAAATGGGAAGCTTATTTATGGAAATGTCCTCATGTCTCTTAACACTTAGTGTATTTGTAAGGGGGTAATCTTAGCTTTTCTAATTCTAGTCAATTGTGATGACAGGGAAGTCTTATGGGAATCTAAAATTGAACTTAGGCCAGACATGTCCTCCAGAACAAACAACCAAAGCATACAGAGAATAAAAAAATACCTGCAGAAATATCTAAAATTTTCAAGTGAACAAGGTGATGTTATTGTATTATTCGCATGCCTGGATGATCTGAAGGGCAAAACAAACCATTCAACCTTCAATTTACTCTCTTTGAAAGGGCCTTTAATGTCTTTGTAGGGAACCTTTCATACAGGTTCTTCATTTAGCATCTTGTAGCTTATGAGGGACAAATGTTTGGTTTTTCTAGGGATCACTTACGGGAGTTTCCGTAACCGGAACACATCTGACACACCTTTGTTCTGAAACACTTTTTATGAATTTGGAAACCCTTACGAAATAAAGCACAGTTTATTCCGTTATTCTGTGTCAGATGGGTCAGTTATGGAAACCACAATCACTTACAGGCTCCATAGCCAAAGAACCACCTATACCAAAATATCTCCGTTTCTTATTGTAAGTTATCAATGGTCACATGGGCAGACATGAAGCTTTGATTTTTTTCAGATAGCATGTCCCTGAGTCCTTTTCTTGATGCAACTGTATTGGGTGTTACAAATACCTCAGTAACATAATAAAGTATCTGTAAAACTCAAATGATGGTGAAGAGGATCTCCTTCTCCATATCGGCGATATAAAGGCATCCAACGGAACTTTCGCTCCAGGTCCCGGATAACTGTATTTTGTTTACAGCAAAATGCATGGTATCCGGGGCATGGTTCATCACAAAACAATATGCTTTCCGACCTAACTCTGTTAGTGTCGCTAAAACACCTGTCTGATCCACGATATGAATAGCGCAGTATCTTCTTATTTTCTTTTTATTAACAGAATGCAATCACAAGAAAACATTCCTTTGCGTTGAGACTGGATTGATTGACAAAACTTGGTATTGGTAGTAGCCACTGACCTCTGCACATAGATAGTGGTCTGAAGTTGCTTATTGCCCTTCGCAATATGGCGGAAATAATGCATACACCTGTGTAACATATAACAATAGAACATCTGTGTGCAAGATGTCACCTGGGTGTACATATTGCACACAGATGTTCGATCTTATACAAAATTCCTTTAACTTTGACAATTAAAGTGAAGCCATATTGTCGGAGGGCAAAATGCACTTACTGTGGTTTCAATCGGCGACGATCACCGGTGCGCCAGCCCGCTATCCCTGTGTTTTAGAGGTCAGTGGTTAGTAGCGAGTCCAAAAGCTGGATTTATAGATACTGAGATGATCAAATATTCGAGCGCATGGTTACTTTTACCCAGCGTTCTGTGCGATATGTAAGGGTGTAATGATGTTGGGCTAATCTGAAACAATATTGCAAGAATAAACAAAGCCGCTAACAAAGTTATTCCATTAGAACAGACTTGAAGAGCTCCAGACGGGGAGGTGTCATATACGTTCCCCTGTTGATCTCCTTACGTTGAAAGGAAGTGTTAATAAGAAGCTGAAAACAAAGCAAACGTTTACATTCGAGCTAAGAAGAGGTTCATACTTAAAGGACAGGGATATGAGTTTTTTTGAGGATACGAGTTGCTCTCAAATGCCACTAATCGTTTGTAGACGTGACCAACTACCGAGAAAGTTTGGAAGGTTAGTGAACACAGGACAAAAGAAAAACGAGCTTGTTTTGAAAATTGCCGGTATCGTAATCGTCCCCATAGAAAACCATGTTTATTTCTGTCGTCCACGCCTAGAAATTACTACATCATCGTCTGATTACATAAGAATGCGTATCGGCTATTCACTTCAGGTGTGATCTAATGACATTGGTAAGCATTCCAATATGACAAAAAACCCGTGTTGGAAAAATGGGACGCTTCGTTCTGGAAATGTCCTCATGTCTAATAACGCTTAGGGTATTGTAAGGGGGTCTATGTGGACCCAACATTTGTTGTCGGGGCAATGTTTTAACGCTAAATGATTTGTGCCAAAAAATTTTATGTAATAGGGGCCCTAATATCAGTTGCGATATTTGTTGCAAACAATTCAAATCCGCCATGGAGATTCCATGCTAATTAGCATAAATAAGCATATTGGTGGTGCTATTCAAAATTCATACATTTTAGTTCAGCAATGTAAATATATTCATGTTCTCTTATTATGAGCCAAATTTTATGGAAATGTTTTTTCAATTTTTGGTGGGAGAATTTGGTGGGCGTGATAAAATCGTTTTTTGGACCGCCATTTTGAATCGGTAAAACCGATTTTCATTTTACCTGTACTCATATTGATGTATTTACTGGAGTAAGCATCAGAATTCTCGTGTACAGATGATCGTTATAGCTATATATCCCCCTCAGTGGACGATGCGCTAGTCTCATAGCTACTTTGTACTCCATCAAAGACCTGAGTTTGGTAAAAAAATCTTTATCGTACCCTGTGAAGTTATAGACATCCCAGCAAATTTTAAATTATCTAAATCATTGCTTTAATCGTCCTTTTCAATAAAGTCTGTGCACGTATTTTGAAATGCGGACACACCATAAAAGTACAACTTAAAGGACATCGCCGGATAAGGAATGAAGACTGCCCTCTATAGGTTTTCATGAGAATAGATGAACTTGAAAACGTTTTGCATAATAAAAAGCGACATGCTCAAGTTTACCTTTTGCTGGTTTCAAAAAATCCCACTTTTTAACATAAATTTCCCAAAAGTCGGTTTTATGTAAAGTTATAATACAGGATTCAATGGGTAATTAAAATTTTCCATATTTGAAGCCTTTCCACCCCAAGAACCACAATGCCGCGTTGCAAGGATGGCCACTATATTATTTAGCAACATATATGTGAGTGGCGTTCTGGGTCTTGGGGTGGAAAGACCTTATTTTTGCATTTTTGTTTTCAGGGGGGCCGGAACACTAAGGAATTGCAAAAACAACAAACAAACTTTTCACATACAAACATACCCTTCACTATATGGTTAAGACATGCTAATCTACCAAGGGCTCTGTTCAATCGCCTTGGATGTTCACATGTTAACAACACAGCGACCATGCACGTCCTGGTATCATAAATCATAGTAAAATACAGGGGGATGTATTTGCTTAATACAATGGTGATGAAAATATTGAACTGCACCATGGGAATGATATAAATAGCGCAGTCATGGATGGGACATTGTGATGTATTCCAGAGTCTGCTTGGTGTGAAGACGGTTATATAATCCAAATCTTAGCAGCATAAGCTAATGGGTATTTGGTATTGTATAAAGGGCTGCCTCATGCAGCCTCTTTGTCGCTTATGAAGGACAAAGGGTCTATCTATAGGCATCAATTACAAGCTCCATGACAAAGGGCAGCTATATGCTACATCTTCCTTTTCCTTCATATAAGTAATCAATGGTCATTGAAATGGAGGAATGCTCTAAGCTTTGCTTTTTCCAGAGAGCATGCCCCAGAAGTTTCTCAGACTTTTCTCATTTTTTCTTGATACAAGTGTATTTTGGGGATAAAAAACACCTTGCGTACATGATAAAGTAGTGTCAAACACCAACTCAAAAACTGATGGTGAAATATAGCTATTATGATTATAGAGGGCCTCCTTCTCCTTATACGGCGATGTCCTTTATCGGATTTAATTTGCAATGTATACCCTGTGCAAGGAATGTTAACAATAAGGTCGTTTGTATATTATATTATACAGGGAGTTTCCGTAACCTGGCCCATCTGACACACTTTTCTGATACACTTATGAATTCGGAAACTCTTCACGGAATAAAGCACCGGTTTATTCCGTAAATGTTTCCGAATTCGTAAGTGTGTCAGATGGGTCGGGTTAGGGAAAATCCCATAAAAAACGTCAAGAGAAACGTGTAAGTGCTAGCAGACATTGTATCCCCCATCAAGTACTCCGAGGGCGACCACATCACATGCTGAATAGTGTTCATTATTATATTCAGAATCTGTCATGTAAACGGGGTGTAAACTTCTTCGCTGGAATTCTGAAAGGGAGTCTAACTTAGACCTGGGGTTAACCGGGTTAGTCCTACATGAGTGGACCTTTTTTCTTCCAACATACACTACAAATGTGCTGTAACAGGTGAGAAAATTACTCGGAATGGGGCCGCTCAACCCATCCAAGAGGAATTTCTCACTTGTTACATTTTGAAAGGAAAAAAGGTTCACTCATGTAGGACTTTCCCCAGTTTAACCCATGTCTAAAGTTAGACTCCCTTTCAGAATACCAGCCCTTATATTTATCGTGCACTAACAAAAATAACTTGGACAGGGTCATTCGGCATGTCCTTGTATAAATGGGAATTCCCGTAAGTTTAACCGACTCATCCGACACACTTCACTCCGTTTTATATAGGGTCATTGCACAGAGCTAAATGATGTTGAATGGACTTTTGTTTGCCCTCCAGATCAACCTAGCATGAGAAGAATACAATACATGCACCTGGTTCACCTGAACATTCAGTTATTTCTGCAGGTGGTTCCTTTGTATTCTCTGCATGCTTGGGTTGTTCTGGAGGCCAAGATAACCTATTGACCTGCCGTGCAAGCGCCCTATAGCTCTCTCCGTGTCTTGTGCAATGCCATAAACTATTCAAATCCCACACATACACTTACACACACGACCAAAGAGGTTCTATATAGATAGAGGCAAAACGTTACGTAATCTTTAGAAATTCACCGTCTCGCATGTTTTACCTACCACAAAGAAAACCTAGAGTA
This sequence comes from Ophioderma brevispina, assembly GCA_023653785.1. Lineage (NCBI taxonomy): Eukaryota > Metazoa > Echinodermata > Ophiuroidea > Amphilepidida > Ophiodermatidae > Ophioderma > Ophioderma brevispina. The sequence goes on along the minus strand of JAMKCH010011148.1, from coordinate 130,133 downwards.
CCAACAATAGAAAGCAATGCTGCCTCCGCTTCTTCCATATGCTGTGGGTGCCGCTTTGCATATGATACACTAATCGGTAGTGATACAAATTAATGTATGTGTTAGAGGTGGCCAGTGTAATAATAGTGTACTGGATCATTGTGCTCAGTACTCTTTTTTCTCATAATGCAATGCGCGCTTAGGTGAAAAGATGTATTCATTGAGGCGGTTTATTTAAATCAAGACGACTGATGTGTCATTTCATTGGTTGTGTGGCCAGGGTAGGACAAAATTTAACCACCCAATAGCACCCAACATCCAACAACTGATATTTGGCGGATTGTTTGTATCGAATTGACATTATGTGTGTATACAAGCACCCAAACTGATAATTATTCCGTTGAAATATTCCAATGTCAGCGCCAGAACGGAGAAAAGGAAGACTGGTTTTTGAATGCGTTTCACCCCTTCATCACGACCCATTTCAAACCAAGTGATCCATAATGGGAATGTTAGCTAATAGTCCTATCTTTACCTAGAGCAGAAAACACAGTAGCAAAAGCAAAGATTCCATTCCATCCCAATTTATCCTGTAGAATTGCAGGAAGTAGCGCCCCAATAGGTCCGGTAATAGCCACAGCTATAAATACAATACTGTAGTTAATCGCTACGTGTTTGGTACCATACGCCCTAAAATGTGCAAGACAGTCGAAAGATCATTATACAGGGTGACCCAATAAAAACTTTATTTTTCCACTGTTTGTAATTTGATATGTGTGGATTTTATTTTTTATCATAAAGAAAGGGCAATTGAGCATATTCCCTGAAAAAAAATTTTGGTTGAGTGATTTTCAAGATATGGTCCAACGAATAATGAGTCAGCAAAACAGTCTTGTCCATGGGTATTCATGATGGAATGATACGTACTGTACACATTGTTTTAGCAACCGGGCTTTTCAAATCTAAAATCATAGCATGCAGTTGTGCTAAATATCAGTTTTCTGTCTTGTGTCAGGGCGGACTTTTCAAATCTAAAAATTATACTGTAGCGTGCAGTTGTGCTTAAAGCTAGATATATTTCTTGAACGAGAACTTTAAACATTCTCATAGTAATGGCACCTCAATTTACGCCACAACAACGAGCCTTCGCGGGTAAGATTTACTACCAAACTGGTAGCTATATGCAACTGCAACTGCTGTTGGTACTCTCATTCCAGGTTCCCTGGAGTGAGAGTACCAACCCAAGCCTGCAATCTGTAACATGAGAAAACTGTTTGAAGCAGAGGGAAGTTTGGAAAATGCCAATAAAGGACGAAGCGGACGGCTTAGGAGCGTCAGAACACCTACGAACATTCAAGCTGTAAGACAGGAGCTTGGCAACAACCCACGCGCAAGCACAAGGAGAAACCGTGTCGCAAATTTCTGAAGTGATAACATCAATTGGCATCCATACAAAATTGTGAGACACCATAATTTGGATGCAGGTGATCCTCAATGTAGGCTGGCGTTTTGCAATTGGCTAATCAGCAGACCACGGCGCTTCTTAAGAGAACTTGTTGTTTATGAGGCCAATTTTCCAATGACTGGCTCAGTGAACTCTCAAAATGTGAGAGAGTATGCACCAAAAGCGAACCCTCCCAATGATTTTGTCTACGACAGACCTAATGATCGCAGGAAAGTTGCAGTTTTAGCAGCTGTTACAGGTAACAATAACCTAATTGGACCCATTTTTATTGATGGAAATTTGAATGTGCCGGTTATCTCAATATCATTAATCAACATTTGGGACCAGAGTTGCGGTGCATTTTTCAGCAGCAAAGAAATGGAGCAATTCGTCGTGCCTGGTTTCTTCAAGACGGTGCACCAACACACAGGTCTGTAATGGTTAGAAACCGCCTTCAGGAACTCTTTCCAAATGGCATCATTGGATTAGGTGGAATTGCTCCCTCTGTCACGGGATCTAACTCCGCTAGATTTTTGGCTATGGGGTGATGTAAACACTAGAGTTTACAATAAGGGTCCCCCAAACAGATTACCAGAAATACGACGACGGATAAACAATGCATTTACCGCGTGTAACATTAAGAGCGGTTCAACACATGCACTCCAGGGAATCGCAAATCAGGGAGGACATGTGAAAGATAGAAACCAAAGGTAAGACCGTTAATATAAATTACTTTTGATGATGCAATTGTGTTCAACCATGCCTAAGAAAAATGATGCACAAGTCTGTTTTGCTGACTTATTGTTCAGTGGAACATATCGTGAGAACCACTCAACCAATATAGCTCAACTCCTCTTTACAGAAGGCTGGCATACCGGGCTTTCCAGGTTGTTTGGAACACAGTAGCACGATTTGGCATACCATTCATGAAGACAACTAAGTTCAACGACCTATATTAATTCGTGGCTGAGGACATGTATTGTTTGTTTTGCGTTATGACAAATTACTCAACCTGAATCGTGGAGGTGATAACATCTTGAATGAAATGGTATCTGAAGTGTTTTTCACATCGGCATACCAGGCCGATTGTTGAATATCTTTAGTTCCATGGTTTGCTGACGGCTGTTTGTATTCATTGGTTACTGACATTGGTGGAACGAAAGACGATTGCGTGTTGCTAATAATTTCTAAACAATTTTACACCGGTTTTGTCTTCTCCTTTTGACGCGACCACTGAATTTCTTTGCAGTTGGTTATTTGGTCTGCGCCCCACAGTGTATGTTGAACACACAATTTTTACAAACAGGAAGTCAAACTTTAGCTTGAAGTTAATAACTACCAATGTTCGGCCTATATATTTAGTATCTTTGTGTAGAAAAACAGAAAAAATATAAAAGCAAAACAAATTTACAGGCCACAATTCTTAAAAGTACTTTCTGACACAAAATTCACTTCGATAATGTGTTCAACAGAACGGTGGGTGTGTTTGTTTTCGCCTTGCTGGTCAGTTTACCAGTGCACACAAAGTAATTTCTTTACTGACAAGTTACACTGTGCAACCCATTGGTGGTCAACTTCAAGTGACAGCTAAAAGCGGGAGGCCTGCGACAACGTTACGTTGGAGTCAGTGTAGCAGAGGAATGTATCGCGGAGCGTATATGTGGGAAATAGAGCCACTGAGAATTTCGTATGATCTTCTCTCTGCTTCAGCAAACCTCCTAGTATGAAAATCGATCTGACCGCTGTGTTGCTTGTAGTAAGAGAGAAAGTCTGTAACATATCCACACGCCTAGCAAGTCTTTCTAGTGGTCTGTACACATGGTGCCATGACAATGTTTTGAAAGTGATAGTTGATGAGGTAGAGGAGCAAATATAGAAGGGTAACACATATGATTAGTATCACAGTGTTCCACAGATCATCAACTTTGTGAGGGAGGGCCATGGTTCAGACAGCTACGGCATCAGCTCAAAAAGGCTTAGTAGTTTGACAGTTGATCGAGAAACTCTATCTGCAGATAGCATATGCTTCGCCTGCTATCTGGAGATAGAGGAGTTAAGCGTCTCAGAACGGGCGGTTGCGTTCAACTTTTTGCGACGCTATTGTTTTTTGAGGGTGTTCGGAAATTGGTCGGTATTCTTACCATAACAATCCATTATATGTATTCTTGAGTGATGCTGCTGTTCTGAATCTTCTTTTGTAGTCGATCCCGTTGTGTACAATTTACAAATTCGAAAAAATTACCTTCGGAGCTGTCCTCCATTTTGGTTTGTTGTGACATTGGAAAACGTGCCGCGACAGATGCTTTTCAGACCACAATGCAGTCTGATGGATGAACTATGTGGCGCATAGGGGAAATAATGCGACAAGGTAAACGCGCAATGTCGGCCTAATTTCACATATAGGCATGTACATGTATAGATCGTTTGGCAATTGATTACGACATAAAGTATATTATTTTAGCAGGAGAAAAGTATCCAGACCAAATGATATTCTCTTCAAAGGCGCACAAGATATTCAAATATACCGAAGCTGTGCTCAAACTTTTGCCACAAATGGAATCGTCCCAATTGTAAGTCGAAGAAAGAAAATGTGACGTGTCTCAGCAATTGGCGACACCACAGGGCACCGCCATTGGACGATTGCGTCAACCGTATTTGTTCTGCCATCCAATTATATCTGCCATAATGCTATGCCATCATACGTCATCGGACATATAGCCATATATCACAAAAAAAAAATAAGCTAGGAATTGCTGCTGCTGCTTGCTACTGCATTATGAGGCCGTTGTAATGTCCCTTAGCTGTCGAAGCTCGGGTAATATTCCCAACCGCTGAAGCTTCACTAAACGAGTGTGATTGAATGAACATGAAAATGAATATACGGGGATCAGCAGACAGCCACTTTGAATTCCCATTTTTATTCTTCCCTGATCAACACAGATCCACGTGACAGATCAACAATGTTTTTAAAATTGGATCTCCAATATCTGAAATTAACAAAATCAGCGTTGATAACAGTACAGATGAATGAAATGTGAGGTGCTTACACGCTTATGAAGAAGTGTGCCTTTGTTTTTTCTACGGGATTATTGGCGCGGCTAACAGAAACAGAGAACAAATTGGATAGCAAAAGCGAATTAAATATAGAAACAATGCCATTATGAGACACTCGCACATGTCGCATCGTTGTTTTGTCTGTGTTGATCACACACCAAAGTGCGGTCAAAATGTGACAATTTTCACCGGAATCAACCAAGATATGAAACAAATTAATGTCCAAGAAGCCAATATGTAAGTTCTGCGATTTTAGTAGTAACAAATTACAACATTATGTTGCGTTTAGCCGGGAAATTCAGTCAGGGAGCGATTTCGGTACTGTTATGCAAATTATGTTTTGATTAGGCCCTGTGCTCGGCCGCCCTTCTAGACTACATAGCCCTTCTAACCGTAAATCCTTCTAACCGTAATGGGGTCCATTTACGGTTAGATATTTCGAACAATTTGACAGTGGCAAAAGACTAGAAGATGCCAGCAGATCTGTGTGAAGTTGGAACCTTTACAATAGATGTGCCAGTTACAAACATCGGGCCAGATATTGCCATACTGGTGTCTCTCATCGTTATATATGCGATAAACATGGAAGAACTTCAACAGGTGATACTGGGAGGCAGTACCAATGGGAGACCTATGTCCAGGAGACCTATGGGAGAAAGTTCACCAAATAGCCGAGCCGAAGGTTGACTGCTTAAGCAGGGGATGGAAAGCTATTGGTCAACCATTTGAGATTGGGGCAGAGGTTTTGTAGCTTCATTCCTTTCAGAAGTGGTTTGGTTTTGGCTTGCATGATGACTTGGGTTGCTGTAGGAAAAAAGGTGACACATGTGTGCAAGGAAGTAATTGAAGCAGCAGATAGAGACAGGTTCGGCGTGGATTTGGTCGAACTATGTTTAGAAGAGCAGATAAGATTTCGGTGCTTACAGTTTTGTCTACCAGCAGGAGGTTGCACTATGATGTGCTGCTGGGCTTCCACCCAGAGGAGGTACTGACTTTGAAAGGTCGAAACATTTGTGAGCGGACGAGATGACGGAATCTGTCGATTTTATTTATGTACATATAATACATATACTGTTAGTATTTCTAAATTGCATATCATTCAATTTAAATATTAGTATTAATTATATATTGTATACTTTACCTAGCCACAGCCGTTGGCAAGAGAGAAAAAACTCCATTAAAAATGAAGAATATTGCACACGTCCAGATTAAAAACATCGGTTTTCCACCTTTAGGGGCCACCATTAGTGTTAGCATAAAACAGTATAGGAGCTGCACATAACCAGCGTAGCTGTCTGGGTTAGAAACGTAAAAGATACCGAATGCTGTGATATAGACCAGTTAACAGCAATGTTTGTAAACATGTTAGGGCCTGGTATCTTGAAATAGGTCGGCCTCCTGACCGTTACACACTGGGCAATTGTATCTGTTAGAGTTTTAAGTACTAGCGATTCGCAGGAATGGATTCGCAGGCAACAAAAGGAGTGACGTAGGATGTTAACTGGTCTATTATATTCTCGAACGCATGCCTTGTGAACTCTTTATGTGCAAAATAAAATGACAGGAATCCTCCACACATACACCATATCCTATTATCTCATATGATTTACACCCTGACTTGGCACAGGCAATTGGTCGGCTATGTTAACACTTAGTGACGTTGGGGGGGGGGGGGTTATATGGACCCTCGAAATTTATTTCGCGCTGGCCGCCTTACGCGTGGGATTTTTTTGTCGATTTTCTGTAATTGTCTGACTTTCAAATGCGCTTCTATTCATAGCAAAAATTAAAATCGGGCAGGCCGTTGATGAGTTAATTAGTGAGGGTCCATGGAACCACCCCCCCCCCCTTGGACATTAATGGAAGTCGTCTGAGAACCATAGCCATTTTGGCTGATATTTGTGCACACATACATGTAAGTAAACAATTATTACTAACAATAAAAATAATTAACCCTTTATGTGCTGAAAACAAACCAATTTCATTGTGCACATTGCTGAACCGTTACTGTACAAACTGTATGGGAAAATGATGTGTGTTTTGCTACACCCGTAAAAATACAGGATGTCTAAACTGCAATAGTTGTGTTAAATATTTGTAATCTGGTTCTTCTAGAGTAGATATCAACATAAAATAAGTTTTCAAAAATTTGATGTAAGTGCAGGGCTCGTTGGAATTTTCCATCTTTTTGCCCAATTTTTGCATGTTTTGAAAACAATGTTTTGCCCCTAATTTGCAGCCCAAATAAAAAATTTCATTTGTTATTGCTGATTTGGTGTTGTCTTATGATCCTTTACAGTTGCTATAAATTTCGTGCAAAAATTCTGTCGGCAAAGTGGTTTCCTTAGTGTGGGGTCCCATGGACCCCCATCCCCCCTTTGGGAACTTACGGGAGTGAAAACCCCTTGGTCACTTAAGTGTTACGTTAATGGGCTACCAGGGTAATGGCTAAACACGCCATTTTTAGAAAGACACTTATGACAAGCAGCATAATTTATCTTTCCGTTGCTTTTTATTTGACATAAATAGGAGTCATGGTTCCAAAGTTATGGCAAATTAAAGGTCGTAAATAGAGCACCTTAAAAACAATAAAATACATAAGAAATTAATTCTAATGTATTTTATTATTTTTTAACACCGTTCCCTGTAAAAATCAGAAATTTTTTTTTTTTTTTTTTTTTAATTTACATTCTACAACTGAATTTAAAATTGGAATAGGTATTTGAAATATGATAAGTGCTGAACCTAATTTGCATAATATGTAAAAAATAGTGTTTCTAGATTTTTAAAATTGTTTTCTTTGACGCGTTATCTTTTGTTGTTTACAGTATCCCAATTGAAAACGAACTATATAATCACAACAATGGACACAATCTTCTTCTGTCATAGGAGAATGGTGTAACAGATCCCCTTTTAAAATTTCGCTCCAGTTTTCAAAAAATATGAATCAGGAAGGTTTTTTTTTACATTTGTCCAAAAAAAAAAATCCCCCGAAAGCCAATTTTCATGACTTTATTTAAAATTTCAGCACTTTATACACCAGAATTCGAAAAAAAAATCGGCACTGTTATGCCACTTTGTAGGTGTTTAAAAAAAATTTAAGGTTTAGGGATTGTAAAAACCGTAACAAAGTACCTGGAAGCCCAATATGGCCGCCATTAATTATGAAAATGAAATGACCTTTGACCCTAGATTTTTTTTGCATTCAACTTCCTTTGTCACATGTCATTTTCAAGGTAGCCCATTACCTTAACACTTAAGTGCATAAGGGGTGTCCATGTTGACCCAGGATTTCATTTTTCGAGCGCCATTTTTTAACACTAAATTGTTTTAGCCCACAATTTTATATAATTGCCTAAATATAAATCGTGCATACTTTGGTGGGAAAAAATTCAAATCGGCTATGGCGATGTTTTATGCTAATTAGCCTAAATAAGCATTATGGTGGCGCTACTAAAGAAAAATTGCCGCTTACATCGTACTGTAGTAACTTTTCAAACATTTTATTTCAGCATTGGAAATGTATTGATGTTCTCCTATTTATGATCCAGATTTTATGGGAAAAGTCCTTTGGGAAATTGTTTTTTCATTTTTGCGGCTGGAGAATTTGGTGCGTGTTGTAAGAATCGGTTTTTGGACCGCCATTTTGAATCAGTTTTTTAACGATTGGCCATTATTCAAAAATGTAAATTATGCAAATTGCAAATGCATTCCATTTTTTACAACAAAATGCATTTCCCCAGTGTTAGATTTATTATACACTAATTAAAAGAATAAATTATAATTTATTTATAAAATTTATTATATTTATTATAAATCCACAGTTTAAAATGGGTAACTTACTGGATCGGAAATTAGAAAGATGAAAAAAACATCAAATTAACATCTTTACATCTTCAAAGAGAAGGAATAGAAGCGTCAAAAAGAAGGTCAAACGTCGCCTTTGTGGAGATTTTCTTCCGCCATTGTTGTTTTCCTTGCGTTAGTAATTCTAAATTGTACATGATTATAGGTATGATATGACACCATACATTGTGATATACTGTAACTATTATTGTCTACATTGGCTGTACGTACCCTATATGAGAACAAATCTGCCACTGCTCCCCAAAACAACCTCCCAGCTACATTGGCAACTCCAGTCAGTGCTCCAACTGTGGCTAAAAAATCGTCATCAGATATAAAGGTCTGACCGAAAGTCTATGAAGAAATATTGTTAACCTGGTTACTCTGGCCAAGCAAAATGGGATCTCTCTTTCTTTCTTTCTCTCTCGCTCTTTGTTTAGAAAGTGATGCAAAGGTGTATATAGAAAAGGACATGATTAGGCCAAGAAAAAAAAAAACAAGTTTGTCTCAGAAGACCGCGCGCATTATGTTTAAAATTGGCTTTTGACCGCATAAGTTTTTTTAAGGTTTTACTCACTTTAAATTTTTTTTGTAAACAAATTCAGAAAAAATGAAAATTTGGCCGTGAAGCGGCCGAAAATTTGAAAAAAGTGGGCCAAAAATGCATTAAAAAAAAGAAAGAAAAACCGCATTTCGCTTTAGCATTTTTCTAAAAAAAAAAAAAAAGCTAAGCGAACGTTTATCTGTTTCGCTTAAGAAAACGAATTCCAGAAAGGATTTTGAACTTAAACGCAATAAGAGATTACTTCCAGAGAGACACCTGCGATTTTCAAATGTTGCGAACGAGGCTGAAATAATAACATCTTTGAGATGTTTTCAGATACATACATTTGTGGCATACTGCTCGAATATAAACAATAACAATCACTGATTTTACCAATAATTATGAATAGAATTTCAATGTTACTCCTTTTTTTTTTATAACGATAGCATTATAATGACTTAATACGTGTTGATTTTCAACAAGGCTTGGTGGCCAGGCTGGTGGCGCTATACCTCAACATTGTCTATGGGCTCAGACGATGGCGGCCAAGACTTTCAATATAGCAACTCATCAAAACGAACCAAACATCACTTTGACAGATGTACTCTGCAGCTCCTCGACAGTAGAGGTCAAACGCAGAGGTTAGTGAGTGCGCTAGACGTTAGTTGGTTGTTTCTTCTTTAAATGCTTCAGTTGTAGTGATATTGACGAGGGTTTCGGTAGACAGTTCCATTCGGGTTTATTGTACATCAAGCCCGTGCGCGAGTTCACATTGGTGTCACCCCATTACGTGTCGTCTTGGCACACCGCGCGCCCATTGTTGACTCACGGCCAGAAAGTAATTTGAGCCACCGCGACCTTTGCAAATCTTCACTGCCTAGGGAATTCACAAGTTTTTTCGACGGTAAACAGGCCAAGTGGCTGCACGTACACAACACTACTTGTTAACATATTCGACCCGTCAAAAGCGTTGATCGGATTTTGTACACTGGAGATTGCACAAACTACTTGGCCTATCGTAACGATTTACGCACCAAAGTATTCCTAACTAAGGATCTAGTTTCGGTGACTAGTTATATATAGGTTTTTTTGAAAAAAAGCGAAAAAACGTGAAAAATACATCCATTTCTACCTTATAGCTTCTGAATTATGATTGCTGCTGTCCAATTCATCCACACGCCATCACTCAAAACTAGTGAGCCAAGGGTCTTTTTGTGAGGAACCCGTTTCTAATGCAAGATCGACCACCTGATTCTCAGTTCGCGATCTCCAGGGTACGCGAAATCCGTTTTTTTATTCCTTGTTTCAAGCCCATCGCATAGCTTTAACCCAGCGTTTGCTGGGCTGTGAGGCCCATGACGTACCGCATGTCTAAGAATAGCCGTCAATTAGCGATGCGGATACCGACTCGGCGGCGCTGTGTCCCATCAGTAGAGATGCTATGGGATCGTAAATGTGTGGTGTGTAACCCCCATTGTGTCGTCTTGTAACTCCACTAATACACATCTAATAAACTAGGTGTAATTTTAGTAGTGTGTGTTTGTGTGGTTTTTCAGCAATGCACGGCTCACTGTCCTCTCCAACATAACACAGCTATCATGACACCTTCTTCCGTCCAGTTGGGTGTAGCATTCCCAACGCAACGGAAAGTCTTGATGTACTTTGAGCGCACGAATTACAGTGATTTTAAGCAAACTACCGTTCGTTAAACACCTTTATGAATACTGGTTTTAGTGTTTAACAGTCCCACAACCAGGGGTCGAACCCGCCGCCTTCAATTCCAAAAAGGCCTATACGAACCTCTAAAAATATTTTGGTTTTCTAGCGGAGTGAGGCTTAAATAGGGTTATGATTGTTTGCCGTTCAAAAAGGTTTAAAATTTCAGTTAATGTCCATTTTTGCCATTTTTTAGGGGGGGGGGGTAATCACAGGTAAATATTTTGTTTTCTTGCCCCTTAATCATGTTTAAAAAGTGAAGGCAATAATGGTGTCTGAAAGTTTAAACAGTTTATAGTGTACCAGCCGAACCAAACTCATCCGAAAAACAATAAGACCCGTATTCCAGAAACGTGTTTTACCTAAAACGCGATTTGGCTTGACTCGCTTATTTTGAAAATTGCATTTTAGGCAAAACGCCGTTTATGTATTAAAACCACTTATACTTAAACAGAAGTTTTAAACACAAGTAACATCGACATTATTTAAAGACAATGACCTGAGTGTACAGAAGGCCCTATTATGTTATAATAGTTTGAGCACACAAAGTGTATTAATGCTTTCCGTATCACTCTTACTGAAATTTGTCAAATTTCTTTATTTTTTTTACGTTTTTCTTTTTTTATTTTGTTGTTCAGATTGACCCAATTTATTGGTCGTTATGAGGTGGAAAGTGTGAAACTTCTTCTTCCGAATCGGAAATAAATCAGAACTCCTTTTAACCAACTTTCCGAATCATCAAACCGCAAGCGATTTGATTGGTTGTCCACTGTTTCTCGCAAATCTTGCGATCGTGATTGGCCCCATACTGTGTATGTGATCATGTGATCTAACATCGCGAACACCACGGATCATCTGTTTTGACAGGAAACACTTATGGCACTTGTTTAGTGCAAGCTATGCAGCTGCATTCTCATGTTTTTATGCCAATACATATACTGTGTTCCATTTCACTGTTTTTGCATTCACTATTCCTGCTAAAAATGATACACAACTTCCCATATTTGCATTGTGTATATTTTTCTTTTTGGTGTCAAATTTCCGTATGATTTTTGGGAACCTCCCAAATTGTTAAAATTTGACATAAAAAGCTAGGTCATTCGACACGGAATTATTCAGTTGAGACGATGGTTTTATTCCGATTCTTTTTTAACACAATTTTTTTTTTATTTTGATTTTCGGTTTTGAGTATTTCTAAACTTTCTGTGTCCAATTATCATTTGACACATTTTTCCGTGTCTTTTGACCAATATATTTGTGGCTTTCCGGCGACTAATTTTCCGTGTCAAATGTGACAATTTTGTTGTCAAATTAACCAATCCTAGAATGATAGGAGTACCGTTTAGAGGAGAGCTACACCAACTGGCGGGGAATGATGTGCGCCATTCCTGCTGTCAAATTGACATGCAGCACATCTAAAAACACCAGCTAAAACACTTGTAAAACTACCCGATATCGAGTTTAAAAGGGACCACTGGCACATTTGAACAACAGTGCGCCCTCCTAGATATTCTTTCAAAATTGCTATTTTTTTGCCTGGTTACGAAGCTTTTATATACGATTAGCCCGCACCTGAAATTATTAAGCCCAAAAGAGTCTCGCTTAGGGGTAAAATCGCTTAAAATCGGCCGTAAGTTAATTGCGATTAAGCAACACGCGTTTAAATATTTGTTAACATTGCTACTTCACAGAAGAATTTAAAAACGTGGTAACATCGTCGTTATTTAAAGACCTAACATGAGTGTACACAGAGTTTAGCATTGTTTTTAATGGTTTAGCGCCCAAAGTGTATGCGTGCTTCCGTGAGCGTTTTAGGTCTTGCACCAACTTGCCGGTAGATTTCACCATTGGGTGTTGTCAAATGGGGGGACAGGGCCAGTGACGTTATTTGAACGTAAACACACATTAACCTACTTCTTAAACCACTGGGATTAAAATACTTGGACAGGAGATACTCGCACCTCTTGTAAGCGCAACAACTACGAGGTTCGGCGCGTTTCGACCAATTCGCGCGGAGTTCGAATCGAGTATTCCGGGAAAATTACGTTTCCGCGCCAGCTTGCAGCTGCATTAGTCTTGTTCAAGTCCGTTTCATGTTCCGTTATACACTGAAAATGTTCAGGGGAAGGACGCCGGAGGTGCGATACGAGAGTTGGGACTTTGTAGGTTCCGGAGCTCCTGTGGAGCGCTATGGAAAACATCCCTAAATCGGGCATTAAAGCAATATTAGCACATTTTTTGAAGAGCGCCCCCAATTTTCAAATTTGATATGTTGCACGTTACTTGGTACTTGTTCTAGAAACTATACCTAACGAACGGACTGCTAAACAATGTTATTTATCACAAATAATCGATTTTGTTAATTAGAATTGGGATCCCAGATTGGACTTAACCGCATAGCTGTCACTGGCTACTTTTATGTCCGTCATGATGAAGTAGTGTCACCTCTAAGAAAATAACCTCTAACTTTACTTGCCTAACTATTAAAACAACTAATGGAATGAGCGTAGACACTTACATGGCGCTATTTTCCGGCTATTTCACTTGGAAGGCCGTTTCCAGCATCCCTTGAATTATTATCGGGGATCCCCGATAATAATTCATCTAGTACAAAATTCTTCGGTTGTACACTAGACTTTCGAGCTTAACCATTTCCTAGAGGTTTTACTCAGCCAAAGGTTTTTTACCAATGCAACGTGGTAAAAACTCAAAATTTGTTGAAAATGGGACGCGCTTCCAAAAATTTGCTAATATTGCTTTAATATGCCCGATTGATTTCTCCAAAATCGCGTTAAATGGAATTCCTTTCCTTCAATTTTGACCATACCGCAAGAAGACGTCCGTTTAATCAATTTTGTTCTGCGAAATTTTAGTTCGGTAGAAAAAATTTGGAAAAAATGCTCTTAAAATTCAATTTTCGCGCCATTATCAAAATCCCTGACTGCTAGAACCGTTATTATTCAACTTTAGTCTCATTCTCATGTATTTGGGGTCCCTACCACGCCTATCGAACTCCACAAGGTCCGAGCACAAGCATATACAAACGCACATGAGCATACCGCCTCTCATACAACACAACGTATACCCGACGTATGAACGGACCTTGCTCATGTGGAACCACAATTTGATCAAATTTCCCTTCCAAGACCTATTTGTCATAGTTGATTCGCCTGTTTTTGTGAATTTAACGTATAGGATTCGTTATAGGTGTGACTTTTTGCATCAAACCGGTATCTCACAGTTATGACGAAAAATGACCGTATATCGTGATCCTTTTAACACATAAAACTATATATATTGTGTACTGGTATTTAATGGAGTGCTAATTTCCGAATTGCCGTACGCGTTATTACACAGAGATGTCCAAATCCGCCCCCACCAGATACGTACGTTCTAGCCAGCCATAGATTTTGAAATGGCGCGAAAATGACTTTTTCAAATGCATTTGTCTCCAAATGTCTTCTACGAACGAACAGTTTCGCAGAAGAAAATAATGGCTTAAAATGATGTCTTTTTGCCGTTGGTAAAAATTGAAGGGGAATTCATCAGCGGTTTTGGAGATCTCAATCAGGCATTTTAATGCCGTTTTGGGATTTTTTTCCCTAAAGAGCTCTACAGGAGCCTGGCAAAACCAAATCCCAAGTCTAGTAACGAACATCCGGTAACCCTCCCCCGCAGGTTTTGTAACGCCGCTTTACACCCAAATATGGCTCTTTATGAAGATTGGTTAGCCAGCAGTCTATGATATCCATGGGGGATGCCTTTCGGGTGATCGAGCTTCGGCAGACTCCCCAAATTTAGAGGGGTAGTCGAGTTACTAACCCTTGTTTCACGGCTGTACAACTTTCGCGCACGTAGGCAATAGGCTTCGGGACTGGACTGCCGTGAAACCTCCCCTAAGGTGCACTTGACAGTGATCCCGAGGAAATAACCTACGGTCATTGGAGTGCTAGTGAGGATACACGCGATGCCAACTCAGTGCTGAATCCATTATAGATATGGATAAATAAGTAGTCGCAAGACTCTGTTTTCATCCTGGCTAAGGCCAATATAATGTAGGACGAAAACCTTTTGCTGTTCAAAAGCAAGTACATTGTTTACGGGGTATTTTGTATAGAATGCTACTTTACGGCATTTCGTTTGTGTTTGTTTACACAGGGATGCCCAAAAAATCGTGCCCTTCCCTCTGGAAAATGTGTAACATACCTCACCGGTTCAAAGTGCATACAAGGTCAGCGGTAAGGCAGTTCTCTTGCGATGCAATTAGGATACCAAGTGAAGCTAGCCGGATTGTTCTCATACATATGCCAAACAGTAAAACATAATTGCCGACAAAATTACAATTCCTGTCTGCGGCAGAGTACCAGGGCTATGGTGTTTCGAGGTAAAACGGGGACGCTTATTTTTTTTCTCAGTCGCGCCCTATTAGGAATCGGCTCACAAGCGCGGCAGCACCCGGCCAGACCGAGGTAAACCGCAGACCGCTGGAGTGGTTGTGACCCTAATACTAAAATTAGCTAGCAACGATTTCAACTATGGCAATCCGTTTCTATGATTCTTGTTGCTTCCCCACCACACATTTTTTCCGGAATTCCGATTAGGAACTCCCGCGTCATTAAATTATTTTTGACTTGGCTCCAGTTTTAGTCGAGTCTTCGTCCAGGCCTGACTTCGTCCGATACGCGTAAGGGCGCCCTACTATCGTTATGAAATAAACTAGCTCTCGTCGGGCCGATGTCACATCACACAAACATACTGGCTGAATCCGTTGACTCCCGATTGTCCCCCATAATAGGGAGAGAGTGACAACTATACACTTGAATGGAGTTTGTTTTTACACCGAGCCGATCTTTAAAATCATGTACTATTCATATTTTCATCACACTGGTCCGTGTTTGTTTATCGGCCGTTGTTGCAAAATAGGCCGATTTCAAAGCGATCATAACTAACCGGAACCAGCTGATAATAGGTATGCGATACCTCTACCGTCCATGGTCTAAATTCTAAACGAGATATTCCCAAGTTGCCTCCATAAACAGAGCTAAAGGGAATGATAAAACCCGAATGGCCGTGTCAGATATGTCAGATCGGACATGGGGGTCACAAAATTAAACCACCTAATATATCTCTATTCTTCCAAGGCTCTAGAATATCATTTTTTCGGAAAATTGCTAGTGCCGCTTTAAATTTAGGTACATTTTAAGTTAATTGCGTTTAACTTTACAACTTTTTCGGGAACTGCTTTACTTAAGAGGTCGCCTGTCGATCTATCTCACAGAAAAAAAATGTAATGTTATATATCATATACCATTGTCTTTTAGCTTTTGTACATATTGGTAAAAATATTTGTGTGTATTAGGCCACGGCTAACTAGCCAATACGGCCGCTATTTGTTTACATTTATGGTGAGTACCATGTGTTTATATAGGTTTTCCCAGTTAGTTTAAAACATTTTTTATTGTATTTCATATCTCTTTAAGTTGTTTTTCGTCCTAAGAAAACGGAAGTGTGCGTTTGTTTAAAACGATTTCGTCTTTGGTCAATTATATTAAGCATTTGTTCAATAAAATTAACTTAATTTTCTTACATTTTCGTCAAACTCAATTTAATTTGGTCTCACCCATGGCCCATCATCTGAATGTATAAAGCAATTTCGTCTTGTCATTTATTTGCAAACATTTAGCTCATTATATTCGTCTCGTGTGGTGTATGTAGAGGTCATGGCTAAGAGTTAGGCCTATAACATCAGCAACATTTGTCATAATCTACCTATCTATACCTACCTTTCTTTCTTCCTTTCTTTCACCTAATTTTTTTTCACCTCGTTTTCTTTCTTTCGTTCACCTTAATTTTCTTTACCTCATTTTTCTTCTTTCACCTTATTTTTCTTTTCACCTTATTTTTCTTTCACCCATTTTTCTTTTTCTTTCATTTCAATTTTCTTTCATCTCATTTTTCTTCTTTCACCTCATTTTGCTTTTTTCACCTCTTTCTTACTTTCTTTCACCCATTTTTTCTTTACTTCTTATTTCATTATTTTTATTTCTTTATTCTTTTTTATTTTCCTAATCTTGTTCTGGATTCTTTGTGCTTGGTATATAAACAAAGGAAAAGACAGAAAAATATATGTTACAGGCCTACCTTTTAGTCATGGTCTATACATACTGCACACGAGACGAAATATACTGAGGTAAAATTGACATTATATGACCAAAGACAAAATTGCTTTGTACATTCAGATGATGAGCCATGGATACGATGAAATTAAATTGATTTTTGACGAAATTGCATGAAAATAAGGTTAATTTTATTGATCAATGTTTAACATAATTGACCAAAGACGAACTTGTTTTAAACAAATGCACATTTCGGTTTTCTTGGGACGAAAAACAACTTAACGAGATATGAAATATAATGAAAAGTGTTTTAAAGTAACTGGGAAAACCTATATTAACTTCCGCATTAAACCAATGTCGAAACCATTGTGTGATAGTGATTGCGATGGTTGCGCAAGAAAATACGTAGGCCGCTACGAGCTTAAACAGTTAGTAAATGTATTATAGAAATAAGCATAAAAACTGTTTTAGCTGTGTCATCGCTGCCATATTGTGACTACAGATATATTACCTTGTAAAGTGCGGGCATGAATGTTGTCCCTACCCCACAAAAGAGAAATGTTCCCCAGAGATTCCAAAATGACCAGGTTTGAATCACTTCTTTTGGGTGTAAGGTGAGACCAGATCCTTTGCTATCCATAATCGGAGTTTCATTTTGCCCGATATCTGTTGGGATTTGTTCTTTACATTTGCTTTTCAATAGCTCTCTCTCCTCATCGGTTCTCTGAAATACGATTTAAGAAACGACTGTAAGATATTGCTTTGAATGTACCTGTTTACTATGACTGTTAGAGTACTCAGTAAGAATTATTTATTTCTCTGGTTGTTTGCGCATTCATGTATTTGTAAATACCTGTCACTATACATTTAATTGCACACTTTATTATCCTCGCCTACCTCATATATTTGCCAATTGTCTGCCGGTGGTTCCGAAAGTAAAGACACCCCTATAATTTGTAAAGTAGCGTAAATAGCCCCAAGAAGAATAAAAGATGAAGGAACATTATCTAAAACATCGTCGTCATCATAATACCTTTAGCAAATTAGAAAGAAAAACAATCTGGTATTACTTATGATAATAGTGGATAAAGATCCGCAGCGATGAAATCGGAGGTACTGATAGATGGTATATTAACAATGATAGTACGTGTGGTTTAGAGGATTGAAAGGCCGCTTCATGATCTGAAGGTTGTGAATTCGAGCCCCGCTACAGCTAAAATCTTAATGTATCATACCCCTAACTTCAGCTGAATTTAAATACACTTTTGAAAACAAAAATCACGGAGCGAACCCCTGTCTTGTTTTAGTGGGAAACACTACCTCCTTTTTTGCGGTGATCGTCAGATTTTCCTCTTGGGACGTTAGGGATATGGCGTTAGAAGGTGTATGTAGGCATGTTCAGTACGGATTAAAAAGGTATATAGTCCATGTATTTGTGACAACGAGGCTGGACTGCTGTAATAGTACGCTGTATCTTGTTCAGATAATCTCAAACTCCAACGTGTACAGAATGTTGCGGCAAGACTTCTTTGTAAAATCAAACGTAATGAACATGATGATCAGATCAGTAAAATCACAAGCAATCACTGAATCAGAGCATTGTGTACTGTACTGTGGGCTCTATACCATAGGTACAAAATGTGTGGTAATTATTTAAAATTACACCAATGGAGATTGAGTAGATGTAATGCAGGTGCACCGACTCTGTATTTTCATGAATTTCACCTGTGTGTTTACACAATTCTCAATCACCTATGTGACTACCTAATTATTTCGAGTTATTTCAATATTTGCTATGACATAAAAATAACAGCGCGTGACAAATCAGAGGCCATACGGGTGCGCTGAAGATTTCACCTAGTCACGCTTCATGCAAATATTAAGGGCAACAAATTATGTTTTAATTCAGTGTAATTCAGCTGGCTGAACTGTTTATTCACAGTTCAGGCACAAACATAGCTCATGCGAAGCTTATCCATGCTAATTCAGATCCCAGGCTTACTGGTAGACGTTTTATATAGAAGTCCCATGGATGCAAATGAGGTATTGCCATTCATTCCGTCAAGCGCTAGTACTGCACAATGCCATACAGCGCATAACGGAGGTTTAGGGCCCATCTGAAGCAAAATCGTGCACTTTCTGATTAGCAATGTAATATTTGGTACACCCTTAATATTGACCATAACCAATCATTTCAAAACGGGACCCCAGCTGAATTACACCTGTGGCGGCCGTGGTGGTCAGTTTTAAAAATGGCTGCCATTCAATTTTCAATGTCTCACATCTCGGTTAATAACACAGATCTTTGTGTCTATACCCATGTTTTTAATGGCAGGGTATCCAAATATAGTCAGGTTCCTTATGTAATTTTGTTGGCTTTTTATGGAGATTAGGAAAACTATACATTTTCTGAAAGCTTATGGTTCAACAAATAAGAAAATCAATGTTGGCATTTTTTTAAATTCCCCTATGGCGGCCATTTTGGAATTCAAATGGCCGCCAATTTTTTGCTCATATCTCGATCTCTGAGACTAGTAGAAGCATAATTCTGGTGTCTATACCCATGTTTTAAGGGTCAAGGAATCCAATAAGATCATTGATAACAAGATCAGATCATTTGGTTTTGGCGGTTATATTACATTTCAAAATGGCCCCCAAATAAAGTTGCTTTTGCCCATATCCCGGTTTCTGACACTGGTAGAGGCACGATTCTAGTGTTTATATCCATGTTTCCATGGTCTAGAAATTCAATAAGTATTTTGATAGCAACATTGGATCACTTGGTTATGGCATCCATCTTATATTTCAAAATGGCCGCTATAGCAGTGTATTTTACAGTTTGCCTGCAAAAAATGTGATAAATGTGCAAATTGAAGTCTTGATATGTCGGTTACCTGTCATGCCTGTAGAACTATTATCTGGTAATTTCGTTTTTCCAACAAGCTCAAAATTTTAAGATGGTGGCCAATATGGCAACCTTTACAAATCTTTTAAACTTTTAAGTTACACCATATATCTGTAATATGTTTAGTTACATTATCCAGAAAGTATAATAAAATTGTAATTATAATCTCAGCTATAGGTCTTATTAGAAAGTCCAATCTGATAATAGTGCTTTGTTAGCATGCTCCAATTTCAAGATGGGGTCATGTTGCCGTCTCCAAGATTTTTTCTAAACTCTTAATGGCGATACCGGTTGTATATATAGTTATATCGCCGACAGATGTGATATACAATACAATACAAACATCATTTAATATAGTGCCTTATCAATTAAGGTGAAAGCGTTTACAAATAAAACGGAATTTCTGTTTGGCCTAAACACGATAATATGATAGATTTAAGAGTAATGAACCTTGAGGTATAACACATATCATCTAATCTATAGTATTAGAAACAGTAGCACAATCAAATTTTAAAAAATACATGAGACTATATGTCAGTTTAAGGACATGCTCAACTCTTTGGAAATAGTATTTCACTGCTTTCTTAAAAGTAACGATGGACCCGGAGTGGCAAACAGAGATTGACAAAGAGTTCCATTGGCTAGGGCTGCATTGCTAAAAGCCCTGTCACCCTCTGACTTTTTTGTACGAGGAACAGTGAGGAGCGTCTAGTCATCTTCAGACCGCAAGACTGGCCTGCCAGGAATATACAAAGAGAGGTATTCGGACAAGTATGACGGCAATTGTCCAGAAATGCCCTTGTAAGAAGCATAAGTTAAAATTCAAAATAAAGGTCAATATGGCCACCTCAATATATTAAAATTTATCAATTGCCATATCTGTAATATATATTTTACATAATATGAAATTAAATACAAGTGAATGACAAACGATATTTGTCTTTCACTACTCTGACTACAACTGTTAGAAGTTCATGATCTGGTTTTCTCTTTTGTTAAACTTGCATAAAATTCAATATGGGCATCTTTCAGGATCTTTGACACCTATAAATTGTCATATATTAGTAATGTATTGACCCCATCTTAAAACTTATGGGTATTTAACCAATTAAAAATGCCAAATATGACTTTCCAATGGTTAGAGACATATCTCGTACTTTTTAAACTTTTTATCGTAAATTTCAGGGATAAACTAATACTAATATAGTACAGATGTTTTTGAGATTTTTGAAGTTATTCATTGTGGCTGCCATCTTGAATTTTAAGCACGTTTAAAGAGACACTGGCACATTTGAAAAAATATTGCGCCCTCAAGATTTTTCAAAATCGATATTTGTGCATGGTTGTAGGGCTTTTATATACAAAAGCCCTCACCCGAAATGATTAAGACCAAATCAGCTTCCTTATGGGTAAACAGAACGATTTTGTAATTTAACGTCGCCGGCGACGTTAAATTCAGCAGACGACGAAAATGGCGTTTAACACAAGAACACGCACGCCGTATGCATGTTTCCCACGCTATGCACACTGTTTGATTGGTCTATAACCTTTGTGGTTTTAATATCAGTGAGTACGAGTCAAAAATATTCATGTAATATACACATTTGTTGATTAAAGTTCTGGAAAACTTAAAAGTTGGCCTACAAATTATCTGGATGTCTTTATCCTCATATCAATGTCCCTATCTGTTTTGGGGTATGTTCTTTTTATGTGTAAAATATATCTCTGTTCTTCCAATGGCCTAGACTATCATTTGAGAGCAAATTGAAGAAATTTCATATTTTGTGAAATGTGCCAGTGCCGCTTTAAAAGCAAAAATATTAGATATGACCTTCAAATAGACAACTTGAAGATATAATATCGCATACTTAAATTTACCCTTTTATCAAAACTTATGGATGTTTAACTAATTATAGAGAAATTTGTGATAATTTCTAGCTTTTTAAGATCTTTGAATGCAACCATACCGGCTGCCATCTTGAATTGTGAGCCTGTTAACAAAGTGTCAGTGTCAGAAAATGCCAGATAAAAGGTTTAACGCATGGTTAAAGACATAATTTCACACTCAAACTTGAAACCTTGTCATTTTTGCAGGGGGTCCCTCTGTACTACTATGCACTACTATGTTTCGCATACCTTTTGTAGGCAAAACTGTTTGACATGGCAGCCATTTTGAAATTCAAGATGGCTGCCACGTCCAAATTATCCGTTGTTGTTAACAATGTTATTGGGTTTATGGACCCTAAAACATGGGTATAGCCTCGGGCTATAGACACTACAATCATGAATTTACTGGTATTAGAGACCGGAATGTGGGCAAAAAATGACTTCCCCTTGGCGGCCATTTTGAAATTCAAGATGGCTTCCACAACCAGATGGTCTATTGTTGTTATTAATGTTCTTATTGGATTTCTGGACCCTGAAAACATGGGTATAGATGCCATAATCATGCCTCTACTATAGTTTCAGGGACAGGTATCTAAAAAACAACTTCCCTTGGCGGCCATTTTGAATTTCAAGATGGCCGTCACAGCCACATGATCTAATGTTATTCCATTGAGTTTAACACCCTCCAACAATAGGTTTAGAAGGTGGAATTACGTTTCTAGGTGCTTTAAAAGCCAAGATATAGCATATTATAGGTTCAAAAAGGCGGCCATTTTGAAATCCAAGATGGCTGCTTATATGCGATTTAAAAAATATGCCAACATTGATTTTCTGTTTCTGTGACAGCTGAACTTTAGAAAAATGCAAAAATTAGCAAATCTCCATAAAAAGCCAACAAATAATAATATTTAAACATAGTTAACCTGACTAATATGGCATTGTTTTTAAATATATTCTTGTCAGGTAGTTCGTTTTCCAATATGGCCGCCATTTTTTTCAAAAATTGACACTTTTCTACATAACTTGCTCAAAATTATATTGACTTGATTTTTATGTTTAAACTTATGTTTTAGTGCCAAGTATAACATAAATTTTAAAAAATCAAAGCCATTTTGAGTTAAAATTTACAATTATCTTAAGAAAATAGCCAGTCTATTAACTTTTGAGATGCTATTAAGGTAATTTCAATATATGTATACACTATGATATATAATTATACTTAACAAGATCCCTGTAATTTGTCAAATTAGATAAAAAAAAGACCACTCCTGGAAGCCGCCATTTTCAAATAAAGTGTGGTGACGTCACCTAGGTGACGTCACCTAGGTTCTTGAATTGCAACACGGATCTAAAAACTGATCAAATAACAATGTAAGCAGCTGGGTGTGTCATAAAGTAATTGGAAAGCGAAGCATGCGAAACATGCAGGTCAGGTCTGGTACATGATATCATGTTGATTCTGTTGCGGCTGATTTCACCACAGTACAAACAAGACTTGTCTTAGGTGTACACATACTGATATGTCTGAACACATAAATAAATATTGAAATTGGTTGAGACACAAATTGCACGTCTTTTGTGTCTATATCTATATAATATCATTCCTGTGTTCACAGAAAGGTGATATTGTCATTCAGTAATGTCTACAAATCATAACATAGTTATCCTTTTCCTCATTTAAATGTTTTTTATTAGCAATTATTACGTAATTATTGTAATTCAGTGCAATAATACAATTGAAGACTACAGTGGAGGATGGCTCTTTTCCATAACTCTCTCTTATGGATTTACTTGTTGTATTGTAACAGCAGCCTTAGACGCCCCACCACGGCACCCAAAGCACTTCGATGGATATGTTGTACTTTATAAGAATTTAATATTATTCTAAACTAGGCGATCCTAGTTGGTTTAGTTTTGACAATATCGGTATATACACAAAAAATCAATTC
This sequence comes from Ophioderma brevispina, assembly GCA_023653785.1. Lineage (NCBI taxonomy): Eukaryota > Metazoa > Echinodermata > Ophiuroidea > Amphilepidida > Ophiodermatidae > Ophioderma > Ophioderma brevispina. The sequence goes on along the minus strand of JAMKCH010011148.1, from coordinate 106,693 downwards.
AATATCATTATCTTGAACAAAGATATTGGAGTGTAAATTGGCGGTCATATTGGAATACTTTTGGCTGCACAAGATATTAAAAAGTAATATCATATTAGGATTCTTTGACCCTGAAAACATAAAAATATACAAAACAAATATCACATATCCTAGCAAACTTTCATTACCATATTCCAAGAAGTGCTTGAGCTGATTTATACAATTGCAATCCAGCATTGAATTCCAGCTTGGAATAATCGTCATGAAATGGACCTTTTAGCAATTATCCACTGTTTATCAAACTGTACCAGCAAACTTAATATCAACTAATTGGGCAGATTCATATAATTGCTAGTACTTCGGCATGGAATTCCAGCTAGGAGCATCAGATGAACTCAATAAATGGCATAAAATGGACATTTTTATAGCAATTGCCCATCGCTTATCAATATATAGCAAACTTAAGTGTATTCCAGGAAACACTTGAGCTGATTTATATATGCCAGTACCTTGGTATGGAATTTTATTTATATAGCAATTGGCAACCGCTTATAAAACTATGTTATTATTTCTGGAAATATTCCAGCTAGGAATATCCGATGAAAGCAATAAATGGTACTAAAATGGACATTTTATAGAGCGATTGTCCATCCTAGCACATCTTTTAGCCTTTCCTTATTCCTTGATAAATTTAATATTCCTAACTAGAATTTCAAAATACTGGCAATTACATGTATAGGTCAATTATTCCCACGAATATTAACAGTTTGCAACCATAATTGATAAGCGGTGGACAATCACTAAATAAAGTGTGCATTTTAGTACAATTTAATGCCTTCATCTGATATATTCCAGCTGGAATTACATGCCAATGTATATACACCAGCTCGTGTTTAAATGAATAATGAAAGTTTTATAGAATAGTTGGTAAGGGGTGGGTGGACTGGCATTATAGAATGTCCGTTTTAATGCAATTGCTTTCCGGGGCTTCAGGTGATATTCTTAGGTGGATGTTTTAAGAATAAGTTTGCTAACACATAGTTTAAGAAACAGTGGACAATCGTTATATAAACTGTGGGGAGACCGCACTAAGTATACCCCCTAGATTGACCCCCTGGATGACCTTTGACCCCCCAAAATGACCCCTCTCGAAAACGTGCCACAAACCTCGTACGGCGACGAAGATCTACACCATACCAAATTCATATCCGTATGTTCAAGGACGGCGACACGCAAACAACCACAAAGTTGTTTTTAGTATATAAATAGATTCCATGCCGAGGTACTAGAATATGAATTAAATCAAAATTGAAAATAATATGATAAGCCAGTGAGCAATTACATTAATTTTCATTCAAGTACCATTTATTCCTAGCTGGGAATTTTATGCTAAAGTACTTGGCAAAAGTGGTAATTGTATGAATCAGCCCAAGAGTTTACTGGATACTTAAAATTTGCTATTAAACTTAGCTAATAAATTGTCACATAAAGTACAATGTTCTGCATTTTTATACATGACATTCCTAGCTGGACTTCTCAGCCAAATACTTGCAATTGTATGAATCCGCTCAACGAATGATAGAACGTTTCAAATTAGATAATTAATTAGCATATTTTAGCCCAAAATCAATTCAGTCGAGAACTCATCAACCCGGTTCTTTCCACCAAGTTACATCTTTGTTGCCCTTACAGAACTCCAGATAATCGCACAGGCGAGAAAAAAATAAATGTATGTATGTATGATGTATGTAGGTATGTATGGAGGTATGTCTTGTAGGTATGTCTTATGTATGTTTCTGTCTTTTTGCGGCCCCTAATACAGGGAAATCTGAACTCTTTAACATTAAACCATTGTTTGAAACTGATTTAACCAACCATTTGGAGTATTTGAGACTTGTTCTGAGAGAAAGGCCTATCATTGTAAACAAAAAAAAAAAACATTAACAGCCGGTGGTTTCTTAGGATAACACTGGAAAAACCTTAACTTTGTCTTTTCGGCCATATTCGGTGAACTATTGTAATATAAGGTATAATAGTTGACCTGATAAATGGTAAAGATAGGTTGTTAGAAATTGCATATAAACAAACAAAACAAAACGAAAAAAAATTACACATTGTTTGTTTTACTATGAATGGTTTTACATCTCAGTATATAGTGTTAATACAACGTTTTGTCAAGTTGAATCATCATTTACATGCACAGCGTTATTTCTGTTTGTGCGTATAAGGCTTTGACACAGAAAAAAGGGTCCTTTTTACACTGGTCCCTAGTGACACAAAAAGTGTTTGACATATTACGATTTCCAACGTATTCAAATTCTAAACACTTTCTATTGTGTTTGACACTGGTCCATATGTTTCTCCTTTATAGGCCCAATAAGAAAGAGGGCGCATTTTTAACAAAAACAGAAACAGTAAGAACTACATCAAATATGCACAAATAAATATCAGAAAGAAAGAAACGTGAAAAAACAATGAAATGAAAACAGATAAGTTTATTGATATACCAGTTATCCTACATAATAAAATTAATACTTCCAGGGATGAGATCTACTTGAAGTAGCTATGCCTGGACTGGTGATGGAAGGTGTGCAACGTGACAGCGGTTAGCCGACATTTCACGGAAGCGATCCTAGGTCTACCGCCTATATACACGTGCGTGCGTACATGAACTAAACTTTCTTGGAAAATAAGGCGGTATTTTTCTACGTCTATATAAAAGATTCTTAGAGTAAATGATGGTCGTCCTATAGTTTCTGTTTTGTCAAGCAATGAAATTTGTTTTATTATTTTCATGAGTAAAATCGGGATTAATACTATAAAACACACGTAATGTAACTGTACCCTACTGTCCCTACTATCTTTTCCGGGTGAGCTCTATACGTTAATTAAACCTGACATGAAAGGCGCAACAGACATGTCTGTTATAGCGGACAAGTTCGCGGAAGCGATCTCCATGTCTACCGCCTGTCTACACCGTGGGTGCGTAGACATATCTATAAAACTAACTTTCTTGGAAACCTCATACACCGCTATTTTGGCCTATAAAAGTCTCATAGAATAAATGAATTTTCGTCTATAGCATTTTTTTGCCATGAATTTGTTTTAATGATTATTCAACCATGAAGATCATTATTAATTAATATTGTTTCCTACAGTTCAAAAAGTGTGTTCAAAATGATCTGTGGCGTGATTTATGTGTATCATGGGAAAGACTCGGAATTCCCGCATGGAAAAAAATAGTATAGTAATTGAATTAGTTTGACAGTAATAGGAAATTATTGTGGGACAGTATTTCTAACAATGCATGTGTTGACGTTTGATAATTAAATTGTATTAAAGAAGTTTTTAACCCAGCGAGACTGCTTCAAAAGCTAGATCTGTGTGCGTTCATATTTAAATGTCACTGATCCATGTCCTATTGATTAACTTGTTTTAAAAGAAGTTTTTAAAACCAGCTTTACTTCGAGAGCTACTTTCAAAAGCTACATTTCCTGTGTGTTAAAATGTTAAATGTTGTTACCCCATGTGATTGGATTATCAATGCTAGCCGTGCAAGTGAGGGGCGTGTCTACTTAATAAGACCAATCAAGTTATTTGCGCTACCAACAGGGAAGCAAACCTTTATATAAGACGTTAGTCTGTTATATTGGAATTGGTATACTTTGAAAATCAAAAATGTTGCCGACAGAAGACAGTAAGTGTGCCAGTATTGGGGGTAGGTCTGCCTTTGGCAGTGTGGACAAAAAGTTTGTGGACTTCTGTCAACAGTTTTGGATAGAGGGAATGGTGTTTGGAGCTATACATTTGATATATGTTAGTATTGAAGTCTTCTCCAGGGACGAAAGGCTTGTGTGTGTTTTTGTGGAGAAAAAAAGGTGATTTTGGATGTAATTCTGGGAAAGTGATTCAAGAAATGCACACATCAACAGACTTGACAAATTGGAATATTCTCTGTTCGTAAATGGGGAGTATCAAATGGTATAAGGAGTATGCTCGGAGAGAGAGGTGATGAATAAATGTAAAAAATATTGGAAATCTGAAGGCATATGGCGATGATTTTTTAACAGAGAACATTTAGTATGTTACTATTAAGGTTATAACTTGTTTGTTTGTATCAGACCGAAGTTACCTTTTTTGCGAGAGGTTTTGACTTACATTGTTGGATGAGAATGTCATAAGAATCACAGTATCAAATGCAATATCCCACAATACATGTATCAAATTATCACTAAATAATGCTGGTTAAAATAGTGTAATTAAACATCACGTCTATATATGGAAGGCAATACCTCATCTATTGTTTAGGGGATATGGTGAAATGATTAAGTGACTAATCTCCATTGTGGCCACTTTAATCATGTTAATGGTATGTGTACCAATTGAGTAATTCAATATCCCAATATCCCATAATACATTGTGCCCAATATCCGAATAGTTGTATAGCAGAAAACGTCGTTTACCGATGTGATGTCAAAACCTCACTAAGTCCATATTGTGTTATGGGATACGTGTATTGTGTTGAAGGATTTGTGCCAGATACATGCATCATAATCCTTTAATTGGCCTCGGCCACTTAAAGCGCTCTAGGGGCTTCTCTGATATAGGCCTACTGTTATTGTCACCCTTTAATTGACAACGTTTCTTTTTGCTAACTAAAAGATAAAAATTAATTAATTTTTTAATTTTGGTTGTGGACAGATTAGTTATAATCCAAAAAAATGTTGTAAATAAGAAAAAATCAGCCCAATTTGATAACTTAAACATGACCTGCTGTCAATATAGTTTATTGATGAGGTTATTTGGACGACCATGTTCATGTTTATTGTTTCCGGGGAAACGGGTGGCGTAGAGTATTTCCCTCGCCTTCACCAATGAGGTCCCGTGTTCGATCCCCGGTAGGGGCTTGTTCTTGGGGGCTTTATGTGAATTTGGTTTCTCGATCCATACTCGTTCCCGCAGTGTTATCTCCGGGTACTCCGGTTTACTCCTGTTTCTAAAATCGAGCTTCAGCTAAAATCTCTTCTGGTATTATTGGTTTCTCTGATGTGCTCAGCACCTTTCATGGCTGCCGCAATTGCAAACGCGCCTGAGCAAGTTTACGTGGATATCGCGCGTTAAAAATAACACTATATTATTAATTAGTATCAGATTGGAAATGGAAGGCCAGCTGTAAGGATTATAAAAAGAGAATATATCAGAGGAATGTGAGAATAAGGGAGTGAGAGGGTGAGGGCTTGGGGGCACTCAAACTTTTTCATACGGTAGGGGAATATGTGTGGCACGACTTTTGTAGCAGACGTTGTTGTATATATTAAAATTGGTCTACTTTTGGAGGGTCCAAAAATATGTCGGCAGAAGACAGTAGTAAGTGTGCCCGTATTGGGGGTAGGTACTGCCTTTCTCATTGTGAGTGGAAATTGAACTTCGGGTAACGGTTTTGGATAGAGGTAGCGGTGTTTGGAGCTATAAATTGGATAGTGATGTGTTGGAGTCTTCTCAAGGGCCGAAGGCTTGTTATCAGACATGGTTGGCCAGGGTTCGAAATCGGTTAAAAGAAGTTTGATTTCATATTGCTTATTGATTTGTTCAGTTTTGTTCTTGTGAGCTGTTTATCAGGAAAGATGTGCCTTTATTTTGCTGGTTGCTCCCTTTTTTTTCTTTTTCCCTGTTTTAAAAACCGACACAGCTTAAAGTGAATCACAAACCGTTGGGGAATAAGAGGCCAAATAACACAAAATAAAAATTAAAAAAACAAAAATTTTCGTAAAAAATTACACTGGAAACAAAAAAAAAAAAAAAATTTAAATAAAACACAAACTAAAAATTACAATAGAATAACAATTGAACAATGAGTGAAAAAAACAAAAGTAACAAAAAAAAAAAAACACCTAAGAAAAAACAATATTAATTAAAATTAATTAAAAAAACATAAAATGAATATAAGTAAAATTAAATAAAACACAAATTAATAAAAAAAGTTAATGACAAATATAAAGTAAAATAATAAAACAACAAATGAAAATCCTCCAATGAACAATGTACTAAAATAACAATGAACTTAATAAAAATCTTTAAAAATATAAAAATAAAAATAAATTTGATAAACTTTTTCTTCCCTTTATTTCCATATCATCGACAGTTTAGAGTACAATAAAAAGGAAGTGAGAAAAAATAATACAGTTATATAGCGCTGGTACCAAAAGTGCCAAGTGTGGCCATACGAGGACACCCGTTTCATAAAAGTAATAAATAATTACCAAAAAAAAAAAAAAAAACAACAAAATGTTGCAAGTTGCACTAAATGTTTCGTAGCAGATATGCTTATTATGACCTTTATGAATCAAAGCAAAGCACTGCAACAAAATTAAAGCCCACTATCAGCGATTTTTTTGTTCAAATTAAACACATTTTGTAAAAAATGAGTGATAGTGCTTTAATTAAGATCTATGTATACGGCGTCAGCAAATGAATGAGGCTTACGCTGCTTTAAATGCATACAATGTTTTTAGAACACTTAATATTTGGTGATAATTCATTCGAGTATGTTGAGCCCATTGTTCTTATCCCTCTTGATGCAAGGCTTATTTTACAAAGTCTAACGTAAAACTTATCTTTGCTTCTTGTTTTCTACTGCTCTTAATTAATTAATAAAAGACATTTGGAAATTGGTGTGAAACAAAATTGTAAAACCTAATTATTAAAAATGAAAAAAAAAAATGACAAATACATAAAAAAAAAGAAAATACTAAGAAAAATGCTTTTAAACAATTATAAAAATTAAAAAATACAGAAATGGAGGTTTGACAATGTGACTCAAACATAAATAAGATTGAACAAATATTACTAAAATATAGAAAAAGTGGAAATGTAAAAAACAAAAACCACTTTTAAAAAAATAATTAAAAAGTGTTGTTTTTAATTCAAGTTTAATTTTTTATTTTCAATTTGGTGAAAAGAGAACCTGAATTGGGTGTGATGTGTTGTGTTGTGGAAGGGTATGATTGGCAAGTTTACACTCTTGCATAATGCGGAACCCTGGCGCGGGTTGTTGGAAAAGAGAAACCCCGGGGGAGTTGGGAAAGGGAACTCTACTCTGTTAATAGTTGAGAAGGAAATCTGATAGAGCTTTCATGGTATACAAAGGAGGTATTGCCATTTAAAATCCGTCGAGCGCTCTTCCCAACCTCATATAGAGCATTACTGAATCAATTGTAATACCAAAAACGGACCATGGGTATAGTTGGGATGGGTAGTTGGGAATTGGCCATATATATAACGTCTGATAATAATGTTCCGCACGGAACCCAGCAACCCTAACCTTGGTACCCCCGCCGCAATCGCGAAAGCGAGAAACCGCGAAATTCTAGTTTATTTATTTAGAACTCGCTTTTGTAACTATCCGGACCAATCTATTATGAACGCTTGGGCAGCACAGCGAAGTGATGGCAAATCAGTTAATCAGACGTTCAAACACTCGCTTCCAGCACTTGCTCGGGCAAATTTTATGTCTCCTATTGAAAGTTTATCAAAATTCCTATGCATCGTTATTGAATGCAGTCAGTAACCCACTGGAACACGCGCCTAACGATTTGTAATAAGCACACGTGGGTCCTTTGCATAGTTGGTTTTTATAAAAGTATATTATAATTTCAAGTATTAGCAATTTTCCCCTATATTATACCAAATGTCAAATAAAATCTATAACATGTATTTTAAATTATCAGCTGAAGGACAGTACCATCAAGACACAGTAAGCACAAGCTGACGAAATGCTTCAAACAACGAATTCAAGTCAACTGAGAGTGGGCTTTTGAAGCTATGGATATACAGTACTGATCTTGTACCCAAACTGACGAGGGAGTTCACCCATTATAATTTCCCAATTTCCTACAACGAAAGTCTGGGACGAACCTCGCCAAAATACCCGAAGCATGGCAGGTATACGCAGATGCCCACACCACCAGCGCGTCTGTATCAGGAGCAGAACACTATGGTCCTGCAACTAAAAGCTAACCATATCCAGTCAAATGGTAATCAGTGACCTAAGTACCAGCTAAACAGTACTCTCAGGATGAAGTACACAGAATTCCGCAGAAAATGCATAGAAAACGAAGAATGGAATGGTATAAAATAATTAAATACGCCATCTAATTCTGAATGAATGGCTAGAGGTCAGACTGACCCGGTTGTTTGGTAACAAAGACCAGCTGGTCAAAGACATGATCATCAAGAACACAGGAAATGCCTCACCGGACTAATAAAAAACGTAGATGAGGAGATAATTATGTTGTCTAACCTTTACAGATGTGCAAAACAGGGCAGTGGTTGATGTGGGAGTCTTTTTCTCATGCAGGTCGACAACCTCCGGAAGAAACTTCTGTATGTCTGGACGCCAGAGCCGCTGTCTTTCCACATCAAAACAATTCATGTGATCAACTTCCATCCCTACCAATCTGAAGATGGGGAAAAACAATCTTGGACTCTGCAAATTTTTTTATCATCGTCATTGTACACTGTTTCGCATCCTCACTGGTTGTTGGAGTACTCATTACAAAGCGGGAAGAGGAAGAAGATTACTCAACTGGTGCCATGATCAACAACTGCTGTTGGAAACGCAATCTCTAAGGTCTGGCACCCGGACGTCGTAGAACCAAATCAGAAAAAAAATCACACCTGAAGTAATCTAAACTCAATTATCAATAGTGTTTTCGCACCAGCTGATGATGGTACAACCTATCGAAATCCAGTCTTAGCATGGCCTAAGACAGAGCCAGCCACACATTCTGAAGAAGGCCAATGACTGGATGAGGAACACAAACAAAATACCAATACAACTACCAATAGCACTCTATGACTATCTCTGAGCAAAGCCTCTATCTGGTACCGTCATGTTTTGACACCGGAGATGTAGATACAGCCATCTCTCGGGGTTGTCCAAAAAGCCATCCATCCGCATTAGTCGCCTGGACATCCCGTTAGTGGGAAACGCAGGGTAACGACTTCATTACTAGAAGGTCGAAACTTTGAATTTTTAATTTGTTCTCTCTTAATTGAGATGAGCACTCTTATTCAAAATATAGTCTGCCTGAAAATAGTCGTTAATATATTACGTTAAATAAAAAGGAAGAATTTTTATTTATCATTAGGTTATGAGCTCTTAGTATTATTTAAGATTAATTAATATTTAAATTTTAGGTTGTTTTTTTGTTTTAAATTTAACCTTGAATTGATAAATTAATATTAATATACTTGGAAGGAATAAAGCGCAAAAACAAAGGAAACTTAAGGGGAACGAAACTTTCGCCTAACGTCTTAACTAGTGCATAACAATAGCTAATTTCCCCTTAAACGCTTTGCCTGGACTTTGGGTCAATTCTGACCCCGATCACTTCAGTGGTTCCATTGTTTTTTAGGCCAGTCAACCTTGACAATTTTTCAAAAAAAACTAGCGAGACAGAGCGATTTTGACCGCAGACGGTCCTAGATTTTCTAGCCAGAGTTGTCTCGCCGCGAGGCCGTTTATCAATGAAAAAAGCAACACCCGATATCAGCTCATGTGCCCACACATGTTTGCCGACGGGAGTTCAGTAGTAATTGCCAATCTTTATCGCTAAAGTACCTGGTGTGTGGAGCCGTGAATTGGCTAGCACGGGTCCGGGGAAAAGCCAACAATAAGCTTATAAAAAAAAATATATTACGTGAGAAATTTTGCAAGATCCGAAACCATTGAATTTCCAAAAACAGCGGTTAAAGCGGTTAATTGTAAAGTTGTATTATGTCAGAGACTGAAGTTTCGAGTTAGAAACTACCCTTAGTAACAGCTGTTATGGTCTATCTATATGATAAGAAAATGGCACTTGTGTAAAAGCATGACATTCTACAGCTGTAAAGTAAGTATGAATAATTTTAAGATATGGTACATATTGTACCTCCTCCAATATGGCCGACAGATGTCAACAAAACTTTTATACCATTTTCACTCATTTGACAAGAATCACGATGAATTAACTGTATTATTTCGGTCGTTCATCAAGATAGAACTTATAAGTTCTATTGCAGTATATTTTAATGAACACTTCAGGTTTCACAGCATTGAAAATGGCAATCCATAAATAATTTCATGATGGCAGCCAAAATGGCGTTCAAATTTACAAATTTCATTGGAATTCAAATTAGCAATAAAAGAAACACATGTTTGTTAATGAGTTGAGTTGACTTAATGAGTTGACTTAAAGAGATAGCAAAGAAATGAGAGGAAGAAAAGAGGGACAGATAAATGAGGAGATGGGACCGTAGAAGCTAACTCAGGACTCATTTAAAGCTACAGATTTGGCATTGTTGCGTCGAAAAATGTCGCATTTAATAACACAACCATATTAAAACATGTAAGACGACTACGTTAAAGTTTGGTTTTTGAAACGATTTACAAAAGTCGTAGTGGATAAGTAAACAATAATATAACTAGGAGCCGGTCCTGAAAACGACCCAGCTCCTCCTTTGACTTACTTTTCATTTGGAAGTCCTTCAATTGAAGAATTCGGAGAGTGATTATCGGGGTTGATGAAAGCTGTCTGGATTCCGTCAAAGACTAGTGCCCCTCCACCATAACCAGCAGATATAATACCACTAACCAAACCCTTGTTTTCTGGTAACCACTAAGAGATCATATAAAGGTTTTATTACAGTACGGTTAAAAATATAGCATATTTGATGTTAGACAGATAAACTTTCATTTCCACTTGTCTTTAATATAAATCACTAATCTCCTTCCTCGGATAAGTCTCGGTGCAGGAGCAAAGAGACAAATAAAGGGAGAAAACACTGTTCTCTTCCATGCTGCAGCATTTTGTAGCCTTTGGTAACGTTAGGGTTACGGAAAACGGTTCAACAGACTTAGTGGTGATGATTGATGGAGATGTATAGCCGTACGATGTTCAAAAGGCACCAGACGCAACCTGTAAAGTTTAGACAATTTCAATTTTAAATATCAACTAGAAGAAAATGTCTCAGAGCAGCACAACAAAGGATAAGAGTAAAGGCTTAGGGGCCGCTTCAAACCACCTGTTGGCTACCGGTTCTGCCCGGTTCTGTCCGGTTAGAACTGGGTTTCTATTCTAAACAATGATTCAACGCGATTCAACCGCCTTTAACCGCTCGTCGACCGGCGGTTGAGTTTTGAAGTTGTCCCTTACATTTTTTGGAGAAAAATTATTTCACACCAATGTTAACCATAGACTACATAATGCTACAGCAATGAGAAGGAAGTTTTGTTGTCCCTTTATCCCGGCACGTAGGTTTAACCAGGAAGGAGTTTAGGGAAAACAGGGATGAAACTGTCATAACACTTACGGGAAAAACATTACGAAATTAGCACAATGGGTGTAGATTATGTCTTCACTGTGCCGCATGCAATATTCTAAGAAGTCCAAGAAACATTCCAAGTTAATGCAAATTGAAGTGCTGGCAGTTTGTTATATTGATTGAGCTTAAAATATTGACAAGCTACCCTCATATAGCAATTAAAGTACACTGTTCATCACTGAATCAAATTAAAATCAAAGCCAACCTGGGTCACATGTAAACAATTTTTTTTTAAATTGAGCTGAAACGGGTCACAAAATCGTGTAATTCAATATCATCTGGCCACGTTTTAAAGAAAATCGATTATGGGCACTTACGTATTACTAAGCACGTATTATAATAAGATCAAAAATTTAAAAAATTTTAACATTCTTATTTTTTGGTATATCTTGCTAATGTTTAATAAAGGAAATAAAGTAATGCTTTACCAAAACCAACATCTAATTAATCACAACAGGAATGTATCCCCTAAATGGTCCCTAAAGAAAACTGACAATCACCGCAAAAAGTGCGGTAGCGCTATTTTGGTTGTAAGATCTTAGGGCAGTTTCCCATGAGCATATGGAGATTATTGTAGTACACTCCGCGGACGGAATGTTCCTGTTGTATTGAAACAGATACGGGGCCTTTTCTGCTTTCTATTTTGATTTGAGATATATTGTTGATACCACCTTCATTGGCACCCGCTAAAGGCGAATGTAGCCAATCCTATACCTGGCTCCAAACATTAATCCATAGGTGATGATTAAGACGGAGAAAGACGACTGGATGCGAGGTATACAAGAGACACCACCACTGTAGAAGATCAACGAACACAAAATATCCTTATTAATAAGGGAGTTTTCCAGTAAGTGATCAATCAAACTGAAAACAAATCAAAATTGGCTATATATATATGAGGTGACATGTGACGTCAACGCCGGGGCAACGAAAAAGCACTGCCGGCAGTATGTCGTGGCGCACCTACAGGGCTTGTGCTTTTAAAAAGTCGCGCCTCAACACACGTGATAAGGTATTGAATGCTGTAACTGTATAGGAATTCTTTGCAACTCTAACATGTCAGTTAGACCAGGTGATAACCTTGTGTTTGTAAACATGATTGTCACCTCATCATAGTACCGTGTGTCCCAAAAAAACCCAAAAACCGAAACCTTCTTGCAGCGCTAAGTTTTGAACAAAAAGCAGTGAACTTATTCTTTTGTTGTTTAGGTAAGCTGGGACTGTTAGCTAATATCATTTGAAATGTTCATAAAAGTAGAGTCAATAGGTTTTAAGATATGGACCAACAATCAAGTTAACCCGCAGAACCCATTTTACAAAAAAGAGGAGTTGGTAACTAAAAAGACTGCAATGAAGACCACAAGGTACAATACAATTTGATTGCAACCAACATTTACTTTATTGGGTCAAATGACGCATTTACATAATTATACTTACTGAAATGCTAAACACTGAATTTATGGTGATAAAATTATGTTTCAAGATGATAGAATACTATGACTAAGTCATAGACAAATTCACATTACTACAAACTGAATAAATGCGTTGGGCTGGCAACTTGCTGTTACTGAAAATAATGTTATATTCTCAACTTTATGAAAGTAAACACTATGTTTTTCAACACAAAACTTAATAACAATATCAGTTATTCATTCTGTCATTAAATTTGGGGTTTTAAAAAAATCTTTGTGTGCCCACACAAATTATGATGAATGATTAGCTCTAATCCACTGCTGTACTTTTTGGACCAATCCGAAGAGTTTGTTGATCATTTTTATACATACATTCCTATTCGATTTCTTTTAAGTGTTGTTAAAATGCATGATTTTTAGCTGTTATTACCAATGGAAACTTCATGATTTAATACCATCTGTTGCAGTAGTTGTCTCTTAAACAAAAGGAAAATGGTGGTGGTGGTTGGACAATTATTGAGAAGAATCAGATTGGTGGTTTTTGGGCGCAAAAACGTACAATGCCGTATTGTAGTAATAGCGCCTCAATTTGGTTTTTAAATGGGGTTCCTGCAGTACTTGATTTCGGGTTGTGTGGGTTGTATATCCTGTAAAAAAAATATGACCCGACCTTATTGAACTTTCAGGAATGGAATATTAGCTAACTGTCCCATCTTAACCTTACCAACAAGAATATAAGTAGTCACCGTGCTTTCGTTCAAAAATTATGGCGCCTGCCACCAAGTGTTGCGGGTTTTTTTTTTGAGACACACGGTAGATTCAACCTCCTGTCACCTCTAGTAATGGTTTTCCGGAGTTATTGGCATTGGATGAGGGAAGTACAGTGGAGGAATTAAAATTCCACATAAATCTTTGAAAATGTAGCCGATAGCATGAGAAAAAGAAAATCTGTGCTAATGAAATCGTTCAAGTGGAACGCTAAGAGAATTTATAGCTACAGTTGAGACCCTTAGTTTTCCAAAACGTGGCACGGCAATGGTCACGTAAAGCAGCAGATCTATCCTCTTGATTGGTCCAAAACTGGTTCACATGGAGCGTCTTTTAGACTACGGGAATTTACGTGCCACGTTTCGGATAAAAAACGAAGGGGTCTCTATACTCTCATACATTCGTACTAATCGTACTAATCTCACCATTTGTTCATGGTATTCAATGGTAACATAACAGGTAAGTTGGATATTGAAGTTTGAGCAACGTAGGGACTGCGTGGTTTACACATACCTCATTATAATCCCTCCAAGCCATACGGTAAGTCTGCATCCCAAATTGAGGAAGAATCACGCCACCAAAGCGGAGAGATAGAGCTATTACAAGATGCATTTATACCAAATATTATTGCAGTGTCCTTAAAAAAACAATTAGAGGCAAGAGTTTCCATAGTTAACCACCTCATATAGGTTTTATATGCAAAAACATAAAAGTTAATTATTTTAGCTGTTATTCGTTTTTGATAAAAAAAGGCCAAATATGTTTCCCGGCCCCAATTGCCAATTGACCTGTTCGTTTTATAAAAGGACATTCGTTTTCGTGCGAAATTGAACGATGTGAATTATATTGTTATTTCAATTTAGCAAAACGTCATTCGATTTTGTTAACGGAGCGTGACCACGTAGAATGGTCGGCAATTGCGTCAACTAGCTCAATATTTCAAGTTGGATTAGCTTTGCGATTCATTCATATGTTTCATTTTCGCCATTGAATAACAAAATGAAAAATGGTTCTTTTGAATTAGCAATATTTTGCATTTAATCATTAGTCAGGAGACAAACCGTCCTTCCTCAGCATTCGGTTCGGGGCATTGACAATTTATATGATTGATACATAGAGGCAAATGGAATTAAATGACCTGATGTTAGCCCTTATTTAAAAAAAAGCAACTGTTTAACCCATTTCTGAAAGGAATTGATCACGTTTAAGATAAAACTTTTCTCTGAAGTTTTACATAATCACTCCTAATGAGTGGTAGCCCAAAGATACTCAATAATTAAAAAACCACGGTGCCCTTTAAACAGACATTATAACCATGCGAGCATGATATAAAAAGTAAAATTAAATATTCTAAAAAGTTGCATTGATATATATAAATATTTTAAAAGTGAAGATAACAACAGTGATAAGCTGGTTAAAGCAGAGAATGAAACGGTTAAACTTTTCATTTCAATATGAAACTCATAAGCACTTAACAAATGAAGTTCTAGGCTTTAAAGAAATTTTTATTTGACGAAATTACCTTCTAATTTGACGATTTTTAAAATCATGGTGAATGAAAATAGCCGCCATCAAGAACAAAATGTTTAATGTGTTTGAAAACACGTTTAAATTGTCCAGCTGTTTTGGGAGGAAGTGGATAAAAAAATGTGCACTAATGGCCTATGAAATAAATTATGTGGTCACTCGACCACATTTGGAAGACTTTTTTTGCTCAAAAACAGCAAAGAAAACATTTCATGGGCAAATAAGAAACATATTTTCTTTCTCCTTATACTAAAATCTCAAGTTGATGGAGTGGTTTTTGGGTACGAGGTCATATAGCGGATCACCCACCTTTAACATATTTTTTTTTCAGTTACACAATACATTACTGTACTGACGAATTAATTGCAGGGCAAAAATATAGGCCTATAATTATGTGGTGTCCTGAAGATATGAAATTTTCCTAAAATTTGTTTTTCCGTTTTAACCAAAATAGATATTTTACTTATTTTGTTTTTTTTTTAAGGGTTTGAAAAAATGTAGATTTCTTTAAAAATAAACAAAGATACCCTGAAACTCTATTGGAAAACAAATCCACGAATTGAAAAATCTAACGTACATTGTTTCTTACGCATGCTTGTTTACGTAAAGCGAAAAAAGTTGAATGATGTGTCGAAATAAATGCGAAATGGCGACATTGAAAGCATAAAGTCGACCCTGCATTACCATAAGCTACGGTTATGCTGTAACAACAAAATTGATTACGCAAAATGGAATAGAGGCTTCATAGTACTAAATTGTACTTAGGATTTAGCTCGATAAGGCCCAAAACTTGTCTAAATTGATTGCCAATATATTTTTTCATGGTTGATACAGTGAAATGGCCGGGAAAACCTATATTAAACTAAATTTTGTATCCCAGGTAAATATTTAAAGGGGGTACATAGGAACTCTTCCCGATAGAACTGATAGAGTTATCTAGGCTCTGTTTCAAAAAAAAAAACAACACACAATTCACACACGCCCACACACAAATTGTAAAATTCGATTACATTTCGATTACTCGGAAATTAATTTGTAGAAATATTTTTTTTTATAGTTTCTTTAGTTGGAACATTCATCAATTTCGAATACACCGATAAAAGTTTTCCTGTGTAACTAGATTTTCAATCCGTCTATTTGTTCACTTTCTAGATAAAAGGTACTCTAATGTAAACGAGAAATGCACTAAAATGTACTTCAAACGTACTTCTATGGAATCTCAACAGAAAAAATATATTCGAGCAATATAACGGTAGCTACACGCGAATGCAGTAAAATGTACTCCAAACGTACTTCTGGGAATATCACAGAAAAAAATATTTTCGAGCATCATACGTGTACTACACTCGATGCCGAAGAAAATTTACCCAAACGTACTTCTATGTAACTAACTACCAGAATCGAGAACCTTTCGGCAATGATACTCTATTGTCTAGTTTTCCTGTTCCATATGTACATCTTTTGAATGTCTACAGATTATTTTCGAACACCCTGTATTAAAATGTCCTCAAATGTACTAGTTTCCTATGAACTCTTAATCATTATATAATTTGAGAGGTGCGTTGATGCAAGAATATTTTGCACGAGCTAGAAAAAATATTTTTCTATCGAGTGCTATATATTCTTCGGTCGTCCCCCATCACATAACTGGTCTTATCTGACATTGTTTGACTTTTGGATATTTTGGCATATGTACTTATAATGTTATGTTCTATCTATGCACAAAAGTTACAATCTGAAAGTGACAATTGTGAGATATTATTAAGAATTTGATAATAAGCTCAAAACTGCATATCGCGATCTCACATACTGTCGTACGTTTCATTTACACGTAATCAATCGGCTTATAAGGTAACGGTGTTCGTTTTAAACAAGCTGTTAACGCTTTTCAATTACAGATCTATGTGCGTAGTATCTGCCTCGTGCGTGAACATGTGTTCACATTACAGATTATTGAAAACCCATGAAATATAACGGTGTTGAACTTAGCGTGTATGTGCCAAAATACGGACTTTTTTGCGTTCACATACAGAATTATGACTTTGTATCTTTATATCAGGAATACACATTGCACTTTCAAAACTCCGCAAGATTAAAACTAAACTTCAGAAGGTTTTCTTCATATCGCATAATTAAAAAGTAACTTGTAATGTTTAATTCCAGTACAAAAATGAAAATCTCCACGGAGAATTGGCAATGGCGATTTTCGAAAAACTCGGCATTTCGTCAGATAGACAGTAGTATGTGATGTGGGGCGCCGACTGTATCATACGAAAAAAAAATCAATATGTTATTATTTAAATATAAGCCTGACTCAAACAAAAACCTTCACTATTGAGCTAGTGTTGTTCTAACTCCATGTGCATAGTTCAGTACTTCCATCATCAGTGTATTTAGAAAAAATTTACACCCCCTGGTTTTGGGGTTATGATATATGATGCTCAGAGCACACAAAGGTCAGTTCATGTCAAGCATGTACAGGTCAATAACTGAACTGTGAACCTGGAGGCTGAAGCATTAGGTAATTCATAGTGATTGCTCGACAGTGTTGCAGTCCAACTGGCAAGTCATGTTGAACGATGGCAGTGTTTAAAGAATGGCGTTCTCGCTAAAAATGCGCGGATGCGATACAATATTAAAATGAATATTGTATGCATCCGGGGACTTTTACCAACTGCCATTACAAAGATTTCTTTGCAACACTCGGAAAGCCCGATATAAATAATAATGAAACTTATGTTGTAGTCAGTTACAGTTTGCTCAATTTCCAGTCTTACCTGGTATCGAATTGGGTTTGGGTTTGATCGTCACGAATGTAAGATGTTACGTATGGGACATATTTCCTGTTTATTCGACACAAAATAGCGAAATCGGTCATCTATTACTTAAAGCTCGAACTTCGCCATGTTGTTTTCTATAGGAGGTGCCATGTTGACCCAGGAGGTCGCCTGTTGAATGTGTAACAATCTTCCGGTAATCCCCTTTCATCGTGACTCTCGATTGCTCGGGGTTATGTATTCAAAACTGCTGACAGTGATTTAGATTTCATGAGATTGCTGCAAATAGACGGTGTAAACATAGAGAAACATGTTGTAAACAGTAGTAGATGCGTATGAATTCCGGTGTTTGACAAAGAGGAAATACGTAAATTGAGTGTACCGTTTTCTAGGGTAAGAATTGTCGTCCATGTTCGTGACTTAATTACCCATGGTCCTGCGAGTTTGACCTTTGGCTATCTATGCAAAATGATTTTATTTCTTGGTGATAAAAGAGAACAATAAGAAGGCTTACATGCAAAACATTTCAAAGATTGATTTATACTACGTATTTTAATTCATAAAAGGACTTTCTAATGATCACCAACCTGTTATTTTGTTGCAAATTCGTGACCTTTTTTTGTTCTCGCGCGTTAAATCGTGATCGTGTGGGCGGAGTTTGACATTTATTGATATTTATTTCTAAAATTATTTATTTTTTTTGGCAACCAAAAAAAAAAATAGAGGATAAATAAACCTCATATATCAGTTGGACAATAAGTTAAGCATTTTTGTGTTTCATTAATTGCATCATGATCATTAACGGATTTTTGGGAAGAAATTAATTGTGACCTCCGCTTGACTATTTATAGAATACAAGAACTGACTGGACACTCGCGTCCTGGAATATTTTGTACTGCACGCACACAAGAAAGGTTTGGTGGAGAGGTCGGAATTGATAATGACAAACATTTTTAGCCTAAAGTAAATATACTGAGCTATACTATTAGCTCGAACGGAAATTAAAGCAGGTATGGTTTACAAACCTGCAGGAGTGGCATGGAATTAAAAGGGTGGCCCGATTTTAAGTATATAAAATTTAATTTTGATAGCATTGACCATTGGGGGGGGGTCTCAACACAAATGCCAAACGGGGATGTGCCACAGACATCTGGTCCATATTTCCGTTGGTATACCAATGATCCCTTGTTCATGGCCAATTTGGTTGAAAGCAAAATGGTCGGTTTTTTTTTCAAAAATTTTCTCTGGCCGGATTTAAGTATATAAAATTTAATTTTGATTAGAATGACCGGGGGGGGGGGGGGGTCTCAACACAAATGACCAAACGGGGATGTGCCCCAGACATCCGGTCATTTTCAACCTTCTGGGATACCCAATGATCCTTTTTTCATGCCATTTTTGGTAAAGAAAAGGGTCGGTTTTTCTTCAAATTTTTCATGGGCCACCGATTTAAGTATATAAAGTATAATTGATAGATTGCCTCCGGGGGTTCTCAACACAGATGACCATAATATGGGGGTCGTGCCAACAGGACATCGGTACCCATTGTCAGCCCTTTGCTATACCAAAATTAACATTGAAAAATTGATTATACCAATGGGTGGTTTTTTTTTTTTTTTAAAAAAAAAAAAAAAAAAAAAAAAAAAAAACCAAAAATTTCAAAAAGTGTGGGACAATTAGGTAAAAATTTCCTTCTCCCCGACGCCAAAGTGTTCACATTTGCTTTAAAATGTCAACATTTTGGGAAATAATAAATGGCAAATTGGGTTAAATGTGGCCCAAAAATTTGCATCGTGGTTCAGGTATGAGTCCCTTTTTTTGGCAAAAAAAACTGGTATAGCTATGAGTCCTACTTTTCCCAGGGACTCTCGGTGGAGGCAGTCCCTCCTACCCAAACCACCCCCCCCCCAGGGAATTGCCTTTACCCCCACCCAATCTGTAAACGTTTCGCGCCGATATTTCTATTCCGTTTTGGTGTGAGCGTATGTGAGAGCCAGAAACATTTCGTAGGTGTGGGCCCAAAACGGACTTTCAAAAAAAAAAAGAAAAAAAAAAAAACAAAAAAAAAAAAGAAAAAGTGGGGCTTTGAACCAGAGCTAATATGTTGTGAAATATGTAGCCTGGAGATCCAATATACAAAATACAAATTTACGGAAATCGTAGCTAGATGTGCATGTCCTGTATGGGATCATGAAATGTAATACCCGGATCATACAAACCAAGCTAACGAAACCTTTTTGCAAATTAAATTCTTTGCCCCTCATCAAAATTGACATACAAACAGCTTTCATTTGTAATTGTAGGTCTACTGCCAAATATCAAGGTTGTTAGTCTATTGTTAAGCGATAAAGCACGGCTTAGGAAAGGCCCCGGATGGGGCTGGGCACCCCCAAATTTTGTGGTGGTGGTGGCTCAAATACCCTTGAGGTCCCCATATAATCATCACTTTTAAACCCAAAACATCAAATTCCATAGCTTCCCCCTCCTTTAATGGCAGCAGCACATACTTCTCTCTTTGTGATAAAAGTGAAATTCTGGGGGGGGGAGTGAATTTTGGGAAAAAAAAAACTTCTAAAGTTTGAGATTTTTTTAATAAATTTCTTTCGGCCCGAAATCGCTGACAGTTACCCAAATTTGTGACGTGGCCGACGAATTTTCTCCATTTGTAAATTATTATAATTAAATTTAAGCACCATTCAGTGTTTGCAATCGTAGGCAGTTTATGCTGCGCAAAATTCTGTAGTTCACATATGGCTGGCCTGCATTTCCAAAGTCTTGCAATATGTAATTAGCTCATACTCTGCTATCAGCCCATTTGCATCCGACATAGCCTAAAATATAGCCATCGCACCAATAACCGCTTGCGTCCCTTATCATACCTACTTCCTTGTATCTATTGCACCACACCGCGGAAAATCCCCTAAAAAGGTTCCTAATTGACTTCTGGAAATAGCATTAGCAGAGATTTCCATTTCCTTTGCAAGTGTAAACATGCTGGGGTTTATTCTTATGGATATCTTCTCAAAATTGAGTTGCAAATGAATATTACTGTTCCAATTATTGGGTTACACTACGTTGCCCGCGCTTCGCGCGGGCAACCGCTAGCTGATTTGAATGGGGAGCGGTGGTCAATCTCTAAAAGGGTTTTTTTTTGAATTCATCTTCACATGACGCAAAACTTATAGAAGAGACATTATGATTTTCTAGTTTTTAATTGCCTTTATATGCAACGTGTTATGGTCAGAAAAATGTCAAGATTTAGGCCCCCTATCTCAACTATCCGGAGGGGAACGGGGCTTCTCAGGGATGTAGCTAAATACTGGGGAATGAGGGTAGCCCTCTTGGGAAGAAAGTGAGAAAATCGGGGAAGGAAATTTTGATGTGTGGTTCACTAAACTGTTAAAAATTTCCGTAAATTTAAGAAGAGAAAAAACAGATTTCCGTAATTTAAGGAAAATCTGTTTTAGAAAACAATAACAATAAAAAAACAAAAAACTTTAAAAAAATGTTAATTTAATTTTACGAAATATTTCAAAAATTTCTGGGCAGCAATATTCCGGCCTTTTTTTTTGGTCCGTAATTTTAAATACGGAAAAAATTCTGTTAAAAATCAATTTGTTCCGAATATGAGACAAATTCTGTAAAATTACTGTCAAAGTTACGTTTAATTGACAGGAATTTCTAGTTAAATTTACCCTAAAAATGTCTTGAAATAATGCTGCCAGAAAATTTCCAGTTAATTTTTACGAAATTTTTAACAGGTGTAAATCATGAGAAATCAGTCGTTTTTGGACGCTATCTCGATCGGGATATATGAATGTCCCCTGAACGGGCGTTGACTTTCCCTCTTGAACGGGATATCCTTGACTTCCCTGAACGCGCTTATTGCCCCTCAGAACTGCTAATTCTTTTTTGGCCACTTATGAGGTGCCATCTCTACAGGGGCGCTATGTGATTATGAAAGGACCAGCTCCCATATGTATGGAATTATTTGCTACCCCTTAAACATGTCCAAGGTGTTTTAAAGCGGGGGGGGGGGGGGGGGGGTTAGTTGGTGATTCTGTAGTTGATGACGCGTATATTAGGCTGTTAACACCCAGTATCATTTGTCACTAAACTGATCTGTAAAGTTTCGCGGCCGCCCCGATAATTTCTAATTCGTTTGGTATTGTGTTTTGGTGTGAGAGTATGTGGAGCCAGAAACAGAAGAGAAAACCATTTCGTAGGTTTAGGGGCCAAAAATACTGCGACGGATTTCACAAAAAAAAAGAAGAAAAAAAAAAAGAAAAAAAAAAAGGGGAGGCTCTGACCCGAGCTAATATTTGTGCAATATGTATGCCGGAAGAGAGAAGATCCAATATACAAAATACAAAATTTAGTGAATCGTAGCTAGATGGGCAGTCTGCTAGTGTCGTGTAATCATGAATGTAATACCCGGTCCATTACATCCAGAGAGCGAACAAGGAAAAACTTTTTCAAATTAATTCTTTGCACCCCTCATCAAATTTGCACACATTAACAACATATTCATTTGTAGGTCTAATGCCAAAAATCAATGGTTCTCGGTTCTATTGTATAAGCGATAAGAACGCGCTTAGGAAGCGGAGGGGGGGGACTGGGCACCCCAATAATTTTTTGGCTGGGGGGGGGGGCCTCAAATTACCCTTGAGCTCCCGGCCAAAATAATCATCACTTTTTAACCAAACATCAAATTCCATAGCTTCCCCCTCCTGTAATGGCAGCACCAGACTTCTCTCTTTGTGAGAAAGTGAAAATTCTGGGGGGGTGGGGGAGTGAAAATTCTTGGGAAAAACAAAACTTTCAAAAGTTTGATATTTTTTTAATAAATTTGCGGCCCTAATCAGCTGAAGTTTACCCAAATTTTGTGATTTTTGGCCTAAATCGCTGTTTTTTGCCGAAAATTCGTATTTTTCTTTGCTGGGAGGAGGGGGAAGAAAACAAATTGGATAACCCCCCCCCCCCTTTTGCTGGTTGCCCCGGCCACTGCCTCTCCCAGTCGTGCCTCGCGGTGCCCCCCCCCAAGCCCGACATCTTCCTAGCCAATGATAAGCCTCGATGTTTGCATTCATTTCATTTATTCAGTTGTTCAATGTCCCCTGTAGGCGTGAAACATGACTCAAGGAACAGCTTTTGTTTTCAATAGATTTTGATCATTGTCTTCCTGAAATGTTCGTACACTGTACACACACAATAAATGTGTAAAAATTCCCTTTTTATTCGAAGGCACACCCCTTTTCACTACAGTCCCCCTGCTACTAGATGCGGAGCAAAGGTAGGCCATACAGAATGCCCACCAGTGTTTAGCTATTTGCCCAGAGGCTCAAGATTTGCACAATAAGGCCCTATGTAACCACTAATTCGGTTATCACGTTAATTTCATTCTGAAAATAGTCTTTCAATTATTATTGGTTCGTTTGACATTTTACACAAGCGACAACTAACAAATTGAATTTATACACCGATCTGATCGAAAACAAACCAAGACCAGCCGCATGAACGTAATGGGTTTAAGCTTAAGTCTCGTTGTTTTCACAGCTAGTGGGCAATTCGGTGATAGAGATGTGGGCCAAACGGGTTCTTTGGTGTAGATACCAATTGCCATAAAAAGGGTGTTTTTTTTTTGCTGGCGACATTTTCTAAAGTAGGTCTTTTGGGTGAAAGATTTTTCAAAATTGTCGAAATCGAACCGTCGAAATTTGCCGGAAATTGACATTGTCTGACAATCCGGCCATCCAAAATGTCTTTGGAATGCGATTGGTTTCAAAAAAAAATTTAGTGGACAAGATACTGGGTTGTAACAGCCTAATAGACCGCGTCTCACAACCCCCCCCCCCCTCCCCCCCCGCTTTAACCCCTTGGACTGTTTTAAAGGGAGTAGCAAAATCCATAATTGGGAGCTGGTCTTTCAGCGCCCTTCGAGATGGCACCCATAAGTGGCCAAAAAAAGTAAGCATTCTGAGGGCAAAGCGCGTTCAGGGGAAGTCAGACCGTTCAGGGAAAGTCAGCCCGTTCAGGGGAAATTAATCCCGATCGGAGGATAGCGTCCAAACGACTGATTTTTCATGATTTACTGTTTAAAAAATTTCCGTAAATATACGGAACTTTCTGGCCGCAGTATTTCCCTACATTTTTCCGGGTAAATTTCCCGAAAATTTCTGTCAATTAACGAACTATTGACATTATTTTACAGAAATTTGTCTCATATTACGGAAAAAATGTGTAATTTTAACATAATTTTTTCCGTAATTTAAATTATCGGAACCAAAAAACAAAAAGGCCGGAAATATGTGTCTGCCAGAAAATTTTTGAAATATTCCGTAAATTAACATTTTTGATGTTTTTTTGTTTTATTGTTATTGTTTTCTAAAACAGATTTTCCGTACATTTACGGAAAATCTGTTTTCTTAATTTACGGGAAATTTTTAACAGTGTAACCAATCAAAATTTCCCGATTTCTCAACTTTCTTCTTCCTTCCAAGAGGGCTTCCCCATTCCCAGTATTAGCTACTCACTGAGAAGCCCCTTTCCTCCGAGATAGTTGAGATAGGGAGGGGGGCCAATCTTGACAGTTCTTGACATAACACGTGGCATATAAAGGCAATTAAACGAGAAAATCCATTCTGTCTCTTTTAACTTTTGCGTCATGTGAAGAGTGATCAACCCTTTGTTAGTTACCGCTCCCATTCAAATTCAGCTAGCTTTGCCCGCGCGCAAGCGCGTCAACCGCTAGTGTAAACAAATAATGGAATCATAACTATTTTTCATTGCATCAATTTTTGAGAAGATATCCATAGAATAACCCCAGCATGTTTACAACTTGCAAGAAAAAATGGAATCTCTGCTAAATGCTATTTTCAGAAAGTCAATTAGGAACCTTTTTAGGGATTTTCCTCGGTGTGGTTGGCAATAATTACAGATTATGTCTGATAAGGTACGCAAGCTGTTATTGGTGCGATGGCTATATTTAGGCTATGTCTGATGCAAATGGGCTGATAGCAGAGTAGAGCTATTTACATATTCAAGACTTTGGAAATGCAGGCCAGCCATATTTGAACTACAGAATTTTGCGCAGCATAACTGCTAGATTGCAAACACTGAATTGTGCTTAAATTTTAATATAATAATTTAAAAATGGAGCAAATTCGTCGGCCACGTCACAAAGTGACGTATTTGACAATTTTATTTTTTTGAGAAATTTTGTATTATGTTTGTTTTATAATAGTCTACAAATTCACAAAATTTGAAACTTCAAAGTAGCCTATAAAGCTAACTCAGAGATTTCCTGAGGATGGCGGCCTCAAGTTTTAAACAAATCGTGATTTTGCATAGAAATAATGCTTGTCCACTTCCAAATCACTGTGTAAAAAAGAAAAAAAAAAACACAACTTTGTAACACTTTCAGATATCCGTTGCTAGTGCTATCACTACATAACAAAGAAGTCCAAAAAAATTGACCCCGCTTGTGTCCGTCCCTTCTGCATTTTTAAATAACATATCTAAACATAATGTAACATAATTTAATCATTATTTTAAATTTTGCTGCTAACGAAATTCCAATCTGGTAGGTATAGGCGAGCTTCAATCATTTGAAATCAGTAAGCAGTTTTTCTCGCCATCTTCCCCCACCACCGATTCCCATTTGAATGCGATATGCACGGCGGCCAACTTAAACAAAATGACTCCCAAATGGTGAGTGTATGTCCTATTTTTTATGTCAAATAATAATGGTATCGTATGGGCGGGCAAAAGCCATGATAAATGGTATTTTTTTTGTAACACTTTTTTCAAGATGTGGCATATTTTGGTCTACAAATATAGGCAATACTGTAAACCTCAAAAGGTTGTCACCGATTTCTGTTCCTTCATATGATATGATTCATTCATCATCCAGAAACTGATACATGTATCATTTAATTTATTTTTCAAAAGAACTGATAGAGATGAGGATGTAAACGTTTATACCACCAAATATCGCAGTGAATTTCTTCGGGTCCATGACAATCCTGTGTTTAAAATTATCAAAACACATTTAACTTTTTTCACCATGTTAATCACTTCATCTGTTTAAAAACTAGTTTCCCTATTTCAAATGTCCTCTGCCTCAGCTAACATCTTACCTTACAACAATGAACAAGTAGTCTTATGCTTTTGTTCAAAACTACGGAGTCTGGCACAATAAATATTCCGTTTTTTATTATTGAACCCGCCTTTACACATACACATTCACAGCGGACTGCTCGAATTCGGCTTGATTTGAAGTAACCAGTATTTCAGGTTAAGTACGGGTAGCATATCAATATAGTAGCCTTGGTACACCTACATCACACTACCTAGGATGCACAGCACAGTTTAGGTTCCCTGGACCCTACTTTTCAGAGTACCACAGGGTCCTAGGACTGCACCGCACACTTAAGGGTCCTGGGACACTACAACACAGTATCACATTGAGATAAACCTATTCAATAGCCAGCCATGTTTGTGGACAAGATGGACGCATTCCATACTATAATACATTTCAACCTGTCAATGATCCCTGTGCAATCGCTAAACATGGATCGATTGACGGCTTAAGTGTATTGTAGTCCTGGATGTATGCATCTTGTCCACCAACATGTCTCGTGGCTGACGTCATATGAATACGGTCTATAGCACAGTTGGTGTCCTCGGACGCTTCCTGAGAGTACCGTGATTTTGTACGATAGTTGCAATTGAATTTTACAATGCATAGTCCGGGTTGCACTAATATACGTTAACTTAGCTTTTCACAAACCCTGTGTCCTAGGACACAGTTTCTGAATCCTGAGTTAGGTTTTAGCGTGCCAACTAAGGCCTATTTACATTCTAAAATCCCTACTGCATAACTATGTGCATGGTTTCTAAATCGTAATGCACAAAAACAGTTCTAAGCACCTTCTAAGTAGTTGCATTACTAGAAAATTTAGCCTGCTTCCCTTTGTAGTCACAGTCAAAATGTTAAACAATCATTTTGAAAGACCTTCACATAATGGTTAACATTATAAACACACAATCAAAAGTAAGTTCCCACCTAAAGACCCCCATGAATTCCATGGTATCCATTGTTAACGAATCAAACCTAGCAAAGGATATAGTTTCTATGGATGTTAAGGAAACAGTTTCATGAAGTAGCAAAATGCCTGACCTAAACGGGGAATGAGCACAACAGTAACAAAAAAATTTACCTTTGTTCAAAATAGCAAACAATGTTTTTAAATGACTTGTTCGTCATCAGGAAGTTTGTAGCCTACGTTTGTCAGTGACTTCTTGGCACTGTCACCTCATGAAGTTCACGAATCTTGTGCTCTTTGCTGTAGGGGGGGGTAACATTCCATTTTCCCAACATCTGCGCCAAGTCAGCAAGGTTAGTTCAAGCCATCACTAATGTCAGCGGCGACTGTGTGACATGTGGATGCTGATATCCACGTATCTGTTGGCATTCTTGTGGTTTTTGATCAGGATGAGGTTGTCCACTGATCTCTATATACAGGGATTGCAAACCTGGGCTTCGTAATTGAAGCACTTATGGCCATGTTGGTCATCCAAAAGAGGTCCCAAGCAGGTGGTTAAGAGCCGTCTTATATATACACAGTTGTTCCCATTGAATGTGGATAAGCGACATAACAGACTCACCAGAATCAAGCTCATTCAGAGGGGGGGGGGTGATCTCATTGTAGTTGCGCGTATGGGATGGCATGTTCTCTAAAACGTGCACCCGGATACCAGCTTCTGTTAAACAGTGTATCTCTGGATGGTATTGTGTTCGTCGACAGATCCCGCCCGTTGCCCATTCATCTAATTACAATTACTGTTGTGTAGCCATCCATTGTATAGAGATCATGGAGTTGTCTCGGTCGTTACCTCCCAATACCCCTTGAATGGAGCATTCAGTATTTCCTGACCGAGGACTCAAAGTATCTAGGGTCCTGTGTTGCCGACAGCGGTAAAGATTTCCGTCACTCAAGACAAGCTTGGATTGCCTGCAATAAACTACACCACCTTGTGGCAATCTGGTAGCTTCCATTGAAACAAGCTGAAATTTCTGTGTAAGCCTGGTAGAGAGTATCCTGTATGGATCTGAGACCTGGACCGTGGGGAAAGAGCTGCGGGGTGGGCTGGATGGCACCTGCACCGATCTTCGTTATGCGAGTGCAGAACTATCTTGCGTGAGCGTCGGGCCAGGGCACGGATGTATGGAGATGTCCCCCAATTTCATCTTCTGTTGACCAGGCCGTGCACGATTTGCCGATCGCTGTCGTCGTGCGATTGGTCAGGTGGTCTCGGATGTCGCATGTTGCCGGTTGCCTGCCAGGCAGGGGTCGTCGCCCCTTTGCTTCTGCTTCTGCTTCTGTACTCCTCAACGCTCCATTGGAGCAACCCGAGGAGGATATGGTGCGCTGCGTAAGATTGAAAGTTATTGAGCGTGTTTCTGTAGTAGGATGTGATTTCTTGCTTGAAGCTTGTTATCTTCATGTCTACTAGGTTTGTGATAGTGAATTCCAGTTCTTGATAGTTTTGGGGAAAAATGAATAGACCCCAGCCGTCTTCTTCCCAGTTGGGTCTTTGGTAGGCCTTGTTGTGTTGATTCTGGTAGGAGAGTAACCGTTGCAAATACCCCTGTTTCGGGATGGCAAGCTGTTTTGTTGTTATTTTGTGCATGAGTGGCAACCTGTTTATTTTTTCCTGCTGAGTTTCACAGTTCCCAGCACAATGATGTCATCATTGAGGATGGGCTTCTATATCACTATAATCACGCAATAAACATCGTGCTCTCTTCTCGACAGACTCGATTTTGGCTTGTTAACTCCCGTGTGTGTCGCGTGTGGAAGATGGGAGGAAGTTGATAAAGAAGAGGAGTTATAGGCGGGAATGAGAGAGAAGGAGAAAACGGTGGGGGGGGGGAGAAAATGATGTGGAACTGGGAAGGGGTGTAGAGAGACAGAGGAGAGACAAACAGCAGATGAAGTTTTTTGATTCTCGGGCGTCCGGCGGGGTCCGTCTGGCGTCTCCGGCTTGATGACCCGGCAGGGACTTGGCGCTACGTGGTGACACCTCTCTGCCTGTTACATCCGTAGAAAGATCGTTTAATTCAACTAAAGAAGATATGACTGGTGCAACCTTGTGCGGGGAATTTAACATGCATCCCTTTCATTTTGCCTGAAATCCTCTTTCAAATTTTAAACCGTACTCCTTTTCTTAAATTTTGTGCTCCTTTAGCAGTTTAGGCAAGGCTTTCTGTATTTTCACAATACGCTTCTAACATCTAAATGGTATCAAACCTTTGCTAGGTTTTATCTTGAATACTTGTTGCCCTGGACGTTTTGAGGGGTTCTTCAAGGGGAACTTATTTTTATATTTGTGCTTAACTGGGGATGTCACGGTGGTATCTACATGGCTTATCATATTTTTTACAGGACGAAAATACCACACTTCGTCAAAGTACCACTTTAATGTTTTTTTTCGAAAACGGCAAATTTTCAATCTTAGCCATTTTCAGCCCACACTGCAGGCTGAAGACCACCTCAAGCTGGTAGCACGTGGACCTATTCTGTGCTGCTCTCATCCATGTGATGCCTACAAAACTCACAATTTCATCTCTCCATCTTGTTTTTTGCCTACCCCTACTTCGTGAACCTGTCATTGGCCGCCAATCTATGCAACGTTTTGTCCATCTATTATCATTTGATCGTGCTATGTGTCCTGCCCATCTTCATTTTTTATTATTGATATGTTTAATGATGTCTTAAACTTTTGTCAAGACATAAGACAAAGCTATTCACAAGTAGACTGTACCCCAGTCTCGGCTCTGTCTCTGGGTTTAGAGCGCACTTCGTTAAAAGATAATGCTAAATTAAAAACTTTTCAGCTTACCACCCCCTGGACAGCCCTGCCAACCAACTTGGACACAGAACGTGAATTTCACAGGGCTCCTGGAATTGATATGGGTGGACCCGAGGGAGGGTCTATTCACAAGAGAAAATTTCCTTTTGGCTGATAAATATGAAGATTATAATGATATTGATGATGCAAAACATAGAATGTAGAATATGACATAGTGAACAATTGAAGAGAAATTTGGATTTCAGTCGAACAAACTTTGTTTACAAACAAACCGACAAACCAGGGTTTTTGAGGACAAAAAATGCATTTGCATAAACAAGTTTGCAAGCCAATTTTTAACGGGGTCAGTTTTTTAAAAAGGTCCACTGATAGGTGACTAACGCATATTTGGGGTTTCATGTGTATCGTACCCGACTTCTTCTTCAAAGTGTAGTTAACCTACTTTTATTTATTTATTGGTTAAACAGATATCATGGAGTAAAGGTCGTTTCCAAAATGTCAGTTGATTCTGCGTTTTGATACTGTGAGCAAATGTTCGTATCACGGTGCCCCATAGGCCACTGTGTTGTGATGTTTTTCCAAACTACAAAATCACGGATAGATTGCGCCATTAAGTCAGATTAGGTACACATACTATACTTAAGCCATCGGTTCAAATGATATCGTTGGGACGAGGCTGTGGAACACGAAAATGACCCTTTAACTGATCGATTATGCACAACTCTTGCTTTGCGTGTGGAAATACAAATCATATGCCTTGATGGGTCATAATGTCACTTTGTCAAGTCATTTTGTATTTTGTTGCATAAATCGCATTTGTAATTATCCATTTGTAACATATGTTTAATTTGAGATCCACAAGCCTGTTCAAAACTGTGGAAAATATTTTAAATACTATTTGCATTTCTCGAATCCCTAAGAACAATATTAGCTTTTAAGCTTTTATTAACTCTTGCTAAATGTGTCAATATGCTTCCCCCAACATTGGTTGGTTGTTCTTAATTTATATATAATTTGAATTCTGTGGAGGGAGTTTTTGACGTGTGTCCGAGCATATATTTTTTATGTCACAGAATTGGAAACCGACAAATTTGTAAACTGAAGTTTCACCTTTGTTTTTCACATTAAGGGTGAGTTTGTTTTGTACAACAAATTGAAGACCTTGCCAAGCTCATTGTTTAGTAGCCTACTGATTTCTTGCACATTTTATCTTTGTCAAAACTAGCAGTATCGTCTGCGTAGAAAAGCAATTTTGATGTGTTTTTATTTATATGATTAGCAGGTTATTTACATAGATACTAAACAAGAGCGGCCCAAGATAGATCCCTGTGGTACTCCATAACACAGGAGGGGTGTTTGAATGGTTACTTTCAATCTTATAAACCTGTAGATGCCCACTCAGATAGCCAGATATCACTTTGGTGATCTGGAAAAGACATTGATGTTTTTCAACGTTGCATGGGTGAGTAGGTAGGTAATGGAGTAGATAGGTGACACATATCAGGTGCGCTTTCCACAGACGTTCACTTCTGGCAGCAAGCAAGAGGATCGGTACATGATTTGTGATGTATGCTGAATCCAAAAATCCACGGAACCAAATAAATCTGTCCAGTTTTGCCATCCTGATTTTCAAAATGGCCGACATTTAAATGATCACAATCTCGGCCTGAGTGTGTTTATAAGATGGTGGCAATACCCATATTTGCAATGCCAAGGCTCCCACATTTATCATTATTACCCAGGGGAGAAGTAGAGAAGTGTCCCATGATCACCCCTGCCAGTAACTACTCCAGTGAAGCTAACCTCCACACCACCAAACACCTTTTCCCATCACATCAGTTTTCAATTATTTCCTTATTATGACAAAAGGACAGTGCAAACTTAAGGTCTGTCCTGGCTATAGCTTCATTGAAGGTGGGGGGTTTTCTACTGTAAAAGTAACATCATTGCTAATATGTGTATCAATCGCCAATGCCTTGTGACGATGTCCTCTGTCTGCAGGATACCCACAGAGGAATCATCACTCAACCATACCGGGAATGGTCCTTGTCATCGAAGGACCGCACCGACAGTATGGAAGCGCCATATATTGTAGAAGCAACGGGTGTTTCCATAAGGAGACACCCTTTTCTGACACCCTATGAATTCGGAAATCTTAACGGAATAAACCACATAAACCGTGTGGTTTATTCCGTTGAGGTCAGTTAAGGTTTCCGAATTCATAGGGTGTCAGAAAAGTATGTCAGAAAAGGGTGTCACCTTATGGAAACACCCAGAAGCAACTTCAATGTCTGTTGACAACATCGAAGTCCTCGCCTTTTAGCTCAGCTCTGTAATAGTCACATCAGTCTACAACCCTTATCAGTAGACTTCAAACACATTCAATTCAATCGCGGGAATTATTCCAATCCCCATTTCTTTATTGGTGATTTCAACAGCCATACTACCAAATGGGCAATAAAACCGATGACGACGGACAAGCTGTCGAAGAATGGTTATAAAATCAACATCTCGGTCTTCTACACGACCCTATCATTTCATTTCGTTGGAAGAGAGGTTACAACCCTGATCTAGCTATTGTTAACAAAGGCATCTCTAATCTGTGTAGCAAGATTATTCTGAATCCTGTTCCATAAACCCAACATCGACCAATCAGTATCCAAGTCAACGCTGCAGCAAGACCAAACAAAGTGCCTTTCAATCGTCGCTATAACTATATGAAAGCAGACTACAGGTCAGCTCGGGTTTTCTTTGAGGGCATGCTACTGGTATCCTGGTAACCAGTACTACCTGTACTACCCGTCCCAGGACCGGGATGTCGGAGCTAAACCGTCACCCCCATCGAGTTTCTAAGTAAATCCGATGAGGAGGGTAGCTGGTTACCCTGGTAGAACTAAAAAGACGATCTACCTACAGGGGCGTCGGCTCTGGCTTTAGACAAGGAAGGGGTACAACTGACCAGATTTTTATATTGAGGAATATATAAAACAAGTGGCGGAGTGGCAGTTGACCTTATACATAACGTTTTTCTTAAACGTCTGTGCACAGAGAGAGAGAGAGCCTGTGGAAGATCATGGCCAGTTATGGGATTCCTCAAAGATAATAGGGCTTATTAAGATCATGTATGATGGCAGTGAATGCGCTGTTTTGGAAGAAGGTGAAGAGTCAGAGTAGTTTGAAGTCAAAACTGGAGTAAAACAAGGCGATGTTATGTCAAGTTTTATCTTCTTGCTAGTGGATATTAAGAAAGCAACAGAAGGCAACAGAACGATGGAAATATATGTCAAAGCTTGAACACCTGGATTTTGAAAATGACATAGCACTTATGTCATCAACTATACAGCATATGCAGACAGAAATCACAAAAGTAAACAAGCATGCTGCTAAAACTGGATTGAAAATATATAAATGCAAGAAAGGCAGCACATCAAATGACAAAATACAACAATGAAGTGCAGACATTTTCATACTTGGGTGCAACTGTTAGTAATCAAGGTGGTGTGGTGGTAGCGAAGAAATGGCGAATAGAATATGCAAACTCACTCTGCATACCAAAATAAGGCTATAAAAATCACTTGTGCTTTCTGTTCTACTGTGTGTTTGCGAAACGTGGAAATGAACTGAGGGCGACAACAAAAAATTGGACACTTTCCAATTCAAGTGTTTAAGAAGAATGTTAAAGATAAGATGGCCTTATACCATTTATAATAACGACATATTTCGCAAAACAAACCTAAATCTGATAGGTGAGGAGTTAAGAGCAAGAAGGTGGAATTGGATCGGCCATGTGCTGAGGATGGAGTACAAAAGCCACTGTTTGATTGCACTTTCCTGGGTACCTGAAGGGAAAAGAAAAGTAGGCCGGCTAAAGACAACATAGCGACGCACAGTGGAAAAAGAAAGAAATGAACTTGGTTGGAAGTCATGGAACGGAGCCAAACATCCAGCCAGAGGCGGGGACACTGGAAGAGCCTTACAGTAGGGGGGTGATCTCGGAACAAAGTTTTTAAATACTTGTGGAAATTATTGTAGTGGCATTGTGTGAGTGAAAAAATGACCTTTATTTTTTCGATTTGGTCATTTTACCCCCTGGACATGGCTATTGAAAGTTTTACAGATTTTGTCTATTTTGCACATTGTTATACATAGTGGTTTTAGCTTATTACAGATTCGTGTGACTTAATCAAATTGATTTTTGGAATTCTTTTGTTTAAACAACTTTCAGGAGAAGTGAAAATGATTGTAATAGGACTGACCTTTGCCTGAAGTCAACATGTGAGGAAATGTTGACCTGTTTGTACCCCCCCAGTAATGGGGAAGTCCTAATGTCATGGATAGTAGCATGAAGCTTGTGCTCACCTACAAAAAGTGCCCCCGGCTATCACCTAGTACAAATTAACCATTTTGTTCATTTTTAGCACGATTTATCACATCATTCTAAATAATCTGCTACCTTGATACCCTATATGCGATAAGAGAAACTCAACGTTGAAACCCATGTGAAACCTGCAGGGGCAAGGTGGAATTTTTTAATGTGGGTCGTTGGCCCAGAATACCAAATTACTCCCCCCCCCCACCCCCTTATATTTCCAGCAGCCTGATGGGAATGGAGGTGGGACTGATCATAATAACTATTTCAATATCATACATTGATGCCATCCTTGGCACTCGCAAGCGTTAAAAGTCCCAGGTCGGCACTCCATATTTGAAGTGACAGGTATGTGCCTACCGGCCGTCGAAAGTAGGGGTCTTTCAGGAATAGTGAACGTTATTTAAAAGGGGCGGTCATTCAGTAATAAGCCTTAGAAAAAGGGGAACATTAGGGTAAACAATTTGGTAAGAATTTGCCGAAGATTAGTTACAGTTAAGTAAATTTCAATGAAATTGGCAGGAACTGCTGAACTGAACAAAAGATGTTTTTATTTTTACACAAGCTATTTGGTTGCAGAAAAAAATAGTCATTGTTTAGCTGAAAATAGGAAAAAGGGCGTATCTTTCGATTTCAAAGTTTCTTTAAAAAATGCATGTCTGTAAATGATTAGGCCTATAACATTAAAAGGAGGTCATTGGGGCATTAGCCGGTTCAAAAAAAGGGGGTCTTTCATTAGGCACATACTGCATACCCAACATAGGAGTGCCCCCCTCCGGAAAAAGTATAACACATCACCTTCAATGCAGGAAGCACAATATAGTTTTGTCATGGATATGAAACTCTACGTATATTATTATTGTAAAGTGGCATGCCTGTGTTTTTTTTTCAGGGTGAAGGGGCCAGGGTGGGGTGGGGAGGCAATCATATATGAAATTGACATATTTTTGCGTATTGCCATGCTGGCTATCATTGTGGGATTTCTTGGAAAAAGGGGGCCATTCAGTGTGCAAAGTAATTAAATTGGGGTCATTTGCTGTGATCCTAAAATCATCCAGCCATTTGCTTTCAAATGGTTATTTTTGGACAAATACGGGCAATCGTTTTTACTAATTTGGCCAATGATTGGCTATTACTCAGTGACGTAGAAAGGGCTGAAATAGTGCAAGATCATGACAAATAAGTGGCGTCGGGGTCATTGGGTGCAAGCTCGGCTAAAAATCAGTTTTTGGACAGGAAGATGACGCGTGCCAATATGTGTTAGTGCCAAACCTCCCACCCCTTCCCCCGGTGAAGAGGAAAAACTTAAAATTGTTGGAAAATATTAGGGCGGTGCTTCCATACCCCAGCAAGGATGCCACTAATTGTGAAAATGATTTTCCTTCATTTAGGAGCAAAACCATGTATGGCTTTACAAAGCATATTTTCATCAAAACTTTGCAAGTTATGACGTCATTATGACATCATTTTGACATGAATGGGGGTATCAATGGCACCTATGAGGTATTAAAGGAATAAATCTACTCTCAGTTAGACACTGATCACACATGTTTTAGGTTTATATGATTTAGTAATGTAGAAACCATAGCATAGAAAGACCATAGAGTTAACCATTTGCACTGGTCTTATATGCCAAAATATGCTCAAAAACCTGATATCTTCAGGACCCATGTCCAGGGGGTAAAATAACCAAATCAGATGAAACAAAGGGCATTTTCCCACTCACACGATGCCACCACAAATATTTCCACAAGTATTAAAATAATATCTCACAAAACGGTTCAGATAGGTGAGGTGACGTGAGGATCAGAATGTGAAGAGCATCGCTCCAAAATTCCATACCTATGACAAATTTGCCCTACTAGTGAACAAGATTGCCCGGATATTCATACCAGACATTTCCAAGGAATGTGCTAAAGCACACCAAGTGTATATCACCACGATTGAAGCCGATCCTTTCAGCAAAAACAACTGCTAAAATAAAGAAAAGTGTCGAGAGGATCTTCCAGGAGCAGATCAAAGCCTAGACTGCGAGGCGTAGACCAAATAACTAACTGTATAACAAATTCCGTAGTCCCATCAAAGGAGGGGAGGAAGACAACCCCCGGTTTAACCAATGGATAAAAATAGACCTCATCAAACCTTAGGGCTAAAGATATTCAACAATCGGGGAGATGCGGAGGGAAAACACACTTCAGACTCCATTTAATCTGGGAGTGAATGTTGGGCCGTTCTTATATTGCCGCTCAGTTGAAAAGATTTCAGGTGTTATCACCTCCGCAATTCAGGTTGAGTAATTTGGTTATGAAGCAAAACACAAAATACCTGTAACCATGTTAAAGTAGATTAAACTTGTAATCTCAACATAAAAACTGGACGTACCTCAAAATTTTCGGTTGAAGCTTCAACCTTCAACCTTTCGGACAATTGACCTCAAAATCGAGTTGTAAACACTTGGTAATTTGTGGCAGCCCCGTCTCTTTTCTGCTGCTCGACCGGCGGTGCTCACCTATATAAGTTTCTGTGCACTGGCACCTCAACTGCCCTTGACAACGAATGTAGTAGATGGTCTTTCTTTGTCCCTTTTCTTTCTCTCTTGGTTTTGTCCTTTAGGGAAACCAGAGGTCGTCTTAAGGGAAGATCTGCACCAAAAACTGATTTTTTTTTTATTGAAGATGGTATGAACTTCATATTTGGTGCCTAGGATACTTGGGGTGCCTAGGTTCTGTGAACATTTGAGCCAAATCCATTGAAAAATGGCTGACATTAACTATTTTGAAGAGGTAAAAACGAAATTTTGAAATAAAGCATTTTTAGTATAGAAACACTTATTTTAATTATTATGCAAATTAGGTCAGTAATGATAACTTCTGAAATATACAGTTAGCAAGCATTTGAATTATTATAATTAATGTCACTTATTTCACAATGATAGCACATATACTTTTCGAGATATGATTTTTTAAAGAAATATTTTTACATATCGCCGCTTGAAAAACAATAAAATGCATAGTATATTTCACAGCTTGGAAAACAATAAACAACATAACAATATTCATGCAAATTGTTTGACACGTCGCATTTGATTTGCTATAACTTTGGAACGGAATGTCCGATTTGAGTGGGAAAAAAAGCATTTGGAGCAAAAAACTTTGCTCTTTTATTTAAAACAACAATTAGATAAGTAATATATTGTATGTTTTTGGTGCAGATCTTCCCTTAAGGTCTGGGTGGGTTTGAATGCCACTCTCACTCCGTAAAGCCTACAGAGGTCCCTTTAATATATGACAACACCGCTTGTTCCCTACATTCAACTGTCCTAGTCTCTGTCGTAGCCTGACCCAGGGTGGTTGGAGATTTAGGTTTGGTTTTCTCAAAACTGCATTCAGGATAACCACGCTTGTTAATGTGAAACTTTTCACTGTCTTTATCCTCTTGGTCTGTTATGACACTATCAACTATGACACTATGCTGCAAGGTTTGAATAACACCGAGCTTTATGTTGAATTTAATTTTGTTAGATATAGGAGCACCTTCCCCGTAAACACAAAGCAGGGGTCCCGCTCCGTGATTTTCTTAAAAGTGGCAAAAATGGCATTTAGGGATTTAAGGGGTATATTTTGAACCCATTTAATCCTAAGAGCCTCAAACATTGATTTAATATGCAACATTTTTAAATCCCCTTCGGTTTTATTACGAATCAATGCATTTCTTTTCATAAAACCCTTACCACCTTTTCACACCAAAAATTCATAATACTGAGTAATAATATAATTTGGAATTGAAATTACCGAAGCAAATAAGTAAATTGGGAAATTCCGAAATTTAACTAAAATAATTTTACCACCTAATGTTAATTGCCTAGTTTTCCAAAAAAATGTCTTAAAATATTTTATATTGATTCAAAATTCAATCTCTCAGCAGCAAATGAAATGAAAAATACACTAGTAACGCTTGAATGGGTTATTTTGGCCAATCCACATTACAGGGTTTTTACTAGCCCAACCATAAAGCCTCTGATTTATTGATATTTAATTTCCAAACTTTCCTAAAGGCATCTCAAAATATTTAATAAATTATTCGCAGACTGTTCATTTTCCAAAGTACAGGTGGTGTCGTCTGCATACTGAATAATCTTTATCGCGGTATCTTTAACATAATACCAGAAATGGTCATTATCGAATCGCCAATAAATCTTCACCTAGCCTTGTTGATTAGGCTTTAGAGGCAATCTTATAGTTAACCGTTCTTCAATCTACACCTTTCCTTGCTTCTCACTGTTTGTTTCTTCACCCCTAGCGAGTCCCAAGTTCAATACCTCAACTACGAATGCACAATAATACTCCAAAAATATAAATACCATTCACAAGATAGACCATCATTACCTGGGGTTTTATTCTTGGGCATACTGTTAAGTGGATTGAAGCATTCGGCTTGAATAAGTTTACCATCACATAAAAACATTTCATTCTCAGACAATTTAGGAATACTATTACAATTTAAAAATTGATCATCAGAACAATCATTTGTATTTAACTTAAGACTCATAAATGTTTATTTTTAAATAAAAAATATTCACTTTGCACCTTTAAAATATCTTTTAGATCTGTGACTTCGACATCCCCATCGTAAGTAATTTCTTACAGTGTTTTTTTATATTCTTTTCCTCAAGTCCAAGAAAGTACTTCTTACTTTTTTCACAGTTTTCTACCCATCTAAATCTTGCTCGGATAATAATACCAATTTATAATCAAGTTGCTCAATTTCATTCTTTAAATTTAATTGTTTTTTTCTCAAAACATCATTATTGAGTTCCGAGGCAATTGCTTTCTCCAAAGTATTAAGCCTTTCTGTAAGATCCAACATTTTATCTCGCCTTTGGTTACTCTTCCATTTGCCGTGTTGAATACAAACAATTCTGACATTGAATTTAGTCTTTTCCCCACCTCACCAAATTGTCCTTAAAATTATTTTCCCAGAAGCCACGCATTCAATATATTTTTCATTTCATTTACAAATTTACTGTCATTCAAATAAAAATTATTAAATTTCCAGTGACCTGGACCCCTAGACCTAGACCAAAATTGCTGAATGATCGGAGCTGATATCTGGCAAAATATCAGTTTAATTATATTCTCAATTAAATCGTTACTAATTAAAAAATAATCCAATCTACGTTGGACCAGAGGGTTTATGTATATCAACATCTGTTGGATGCGAATATCTCCATATCGCAATCATTTATATCATTAATATTACTAACAATCTTCTCTTTGATTTTAACATTGCCACCTAAACTTACATTCTAATTACAATTAAATTCCCATTCAATTACCATCTCTTTACTCTCAAACTCCTTGCCCAGAAACAAGATCTTTAAATGGATATCAAAATCCGAAAACATCTACTCATTATTTGGGGCGTATATATTTGTTTAAATAAAATTCTGATCATTTTTAACATATTTAATAATCGAGATACGAACATGCTCATCTCTAAAACATCCTCTACATCAATATTACATCCATTCCTGAAAATAATTGCAACCGCTCTACCTTTACTTGTACCATGTAAGAAAATTATTTTTCCACCCCACTCATGCTGCCATTTACTCTCAATTTCTTTCACACTATGGGTCTCTTGAAGTGGGATTAAATCAGCACTATTTTTTCTACTCCAATTAAAAACATGTCTACGTTTTTTAAAGTTTCCTAGACTTTGGACATCCAGGGAAATAATTTTCAAATTATCATTAGGCATATTCATTGTCATACACATACTTTAAATTGTATTCAATTGCAAGAAATAACTGCATTATACGGGTGTAACAACTGGTATAAGGGATAATAATAGCAATAATAATAATATCATCTTCATTATTTATTCACAGTAATATAATATTGTTTTTCCACACGTCCGTGATAGAATCACGTAAAGTTAAAAATTTATAACCAATAATAAAAATGTGATATATAAATTATCCAACTAAAATTTGTAATTACAGAATTGAGTATTTACAAAGTTAAAAAATAAAAGAACAATATAACTGTCGAATCACACCAGCAACTATGAATATATTAACAACATTCAAACAACTGGAGAATATACTATATTAGAACATTAAACTATGTAATAAAAGGATTACATTGCAGAATGCTGAATGTTTTGCGACTTTCTTCAGTGAAAGGTCTACCATTCCTGCTGCTGAAAATGACAAGCCTGTCTCCAGCATTCATCGGAGAACTACCTCAAGCTGTGGCAAGATGGTATTCTGGCCAAGGAAGGTAAAGAAACAACTGTTGAAACTAGAGGTCAACAAAGCCTCCTAACCAGATGGCATCCCAGCCATCGTTTTGAGAAATGCTGCACCAGAACTGGCGGTTCCACTGGCACGTCTATTCCGACTTTGCTTTGATAAGGGCCACATGCCAGTGATGTGGAAAGTAGCTGAAGTCATCCCATGTCATAAGAAGGGTAACAAGCATTTGCCTAGTAGCTATCGACCGATTTCCTTGCTATCCATAATATCCAAGGTAATGGAGCGACTGATCTATGAAACAATGTGGCGCCATCTTGATGCGCATTCATTGATATCAAACAGAGAGTATGGCTTTAGGTCTGGCCATTCTACATCTGATGCCTTAACCTATTTTTCCCAATGCATCACTAATTCCATCATGACAGAGAGGAAGCTAGAATTGTATGTCTTGATATCAGCAAAGCATTTGACAGAGTGTGGCATCCTAGTCTACTGGCCAAGCTTTCTGCCTTAGGATTCTCAGATAAGTTACTGAAGTGGCTGAAGGACTACCTGAGTGACCGCTCCCTCAGAGTCATCCTAAACGGGAGGGTATCCAGCAAGATGTCGATGTTCTTTTTATTATATTCATTGACGACATCACAAGACGAATTCTGAATCCATCCATCCTCTACGCAGACGATGTCACACTCATGACCTTCATAAGTCAAAAGAGGACAGAATCTCAGCTGCTGCCTCTCTCAACAAAGACTTGCAGGAAATCGAGTCTTGGGCAACTTCATGGAATGTAGTTCGAACCTAACCCTATAGATGATGTCTGTCGCTCTTCTACCAACCCAGTCTTGTGGCTCAGTTGGTTAGAGCGCCGTCACTAGTAATACGGAGGTCGCCGGTTAGAATCTGGCCAAGTACATATGGGTTTTTTTAAACACTTGTGTGCGCTGGCCATCTCCAGAGAAAGATTAATAAATACCCTTCATGGAATGTATTTTTCGGTGCTGCCAAGTGTAAAACTGTAACAATATCAAACAAGAAAGATGCTGCAACAGGCCATCCAAGTCTCTCTTTCTTTGGTACAACTCTAGAAGAGGTCGACAGGGTCGATCTTCTTGGCATCTCCATCAGTAATGACCTGTCATGGTCTCCTGTGATTACCAAAATGGCTAAAACTGCCAGTCAGCGACTAGGATTGCTCCGTCGAGCTGCACCCTATCTTGAGACAACTGATAGGGCTGTTATATATAAATCCATGGTTCGATCCAACATGGAATATGCAAGCTCAGCATGGTGTGGAGCAACACACACTTCACTATCCAAACTAGATGCAATTCAGAGACGGGCCATTTCCATCATTGGTAATCCCCGAGAGTGAGCTCGCCACTCATCACATCCAACCACTTGGTCATCGCAGAGCAGTAGGAATTGTCACTCTTTTCCACCGCATGTTTATGGACAAGCACCAGATCTCCTCAGCCAGCTGCTACCTGAGCTGCTTTCATTTGATCCTCGCCTTAGGCGCTCAGTCAGGTCTCATGAGTCCCAAAGTCTAACTTGGCCTCCCACAGAAGATCATTTCTCCCATTCTCTGTAGACTTATGGAATGCCCTAAATTCCTGCTCAAGTAGCATCAAACCAGGACTTGCAGAGTTTCAAAAGGGAGTTTAATCGCTATCTTGGCGCCAATCCGTCAGCGTTACTAATTACATAACTGCTGTTAATGCCTAGATTAGCCTTGACATAAAAAGAATGTTATTGCACAGAGCAGATTTCATTGAAACATAAGTTTATTAAATGTGGCAAGTATCAAGATCATTTATTATAGGAGTGCTTAAAATGCTTGACGTTCTGTTCACTCTTAAGGTTATTATCAAGAGCATCCCATAGAACTGCGCCACGATAACTAAGACTCTTCTTGTTAAATTTTCTCTTTGGTTTTGGAATCTCCAGCATTTTGAAACCACGAAGATCATATCGTCGGCTGCATCACATACTGTTCTATCTCATATTTTTGACATTTTTGAGAAAATTCGGTATTGTTAATATGACGTTGAACTCTTCATAATTACAGAGTTTCAGACTTGGACTCTACCTAATTAATGAGATATTAATTAGCAAATTTGGTCTATGTGCATTTAATTCAAATTTATTTTTTCACATACAGCGCTATCTGACATCTGACATAGATCAAGTCTGGATTAAGTGTTCAAAAAGTCGTTTTTAGTGTCGCTCACAGTCATGCACAGTTTAAAGCTTGTTTTTTGCCGTTAAGAATGAATGTTTATTAATATAAATTATAGTTAGGAGTTATATTTTCAAAATGATCCGGACTAGATGTTGTAACCGGATGAGAAAGTATCAAGCAATAAGGCTAAAGATGCATAATTCTTGCTTTTCGCCATGTCGTCAGCCCAAATCCGGTCTTTAAAATGTGTCCCTGCTCGTTACACAAGAACGCATATCACAGATTACATTGCATGTCGCCAATATTGCAGTCAGATACGTTACCATAATTCGAATGGATACAAAATTGCTAAAAATAACGGAATACCAATGTTCCAATATGTGATAAATAAAGAAGATGTCCAT
The DNA here is from genome assembly GCA_023653785.1 of Ophioderma brevispina. NCBI lineage: Eukaryota > Metazoa > Echinodermata > Ophiuroidea > Amphilepidida > Ophiodermatidae > Ophioderma > Ophioderma brevispina. Next base: position 63,775 of record JAMKCH010011148.1, on the reverse strand, counting down.
GTTGTATTATACATGTTTTGCATAAAAATCTGGTTTCAAAGTAACACTTTCCAGCCCTAGTAATGAAAGAAATCCCTCATGTTACGTTCATACCGCGCCAGATACGTTACCTCCCTCCTGATACGGCTTTGCAAAACCGCGTGATACATAAAGGCGAATACTACACCATGCTTTAGTACCAAGGTAATACCTGATAAGGTGTAGAGACTGAGTCGGTGAAGCACGTACTTTCATCAAGAACAGCACGACTAAGAAAAAGGCCGGCCAGATACGTTACCCAGATACGTTACTTAAGTGTTAACGTTAGGCAATATACTAAAAATCGGATATTTGTTTAAGATCACCCATGCATTGTTCCGTGTTCTGAGAATATTAAAGTTTACGATTTTCAATGATTTTCAGGAAATCCTTAATGTTGATATTTGGTCATTTTGGAGACCAAACTTGAACACTATCGGAGAATGGCCCCACTATGTGATGCACTAAAAATAACGTACATGCATACTTTAACACGGCGATGAATACGTTACATACCGAGCTATCTGTGTTCTATCTAAGAAATCGAATTCGATAAGATACATATAGATGATGTGACATTTGTTTATGTTTATGGCGCCCCCTGTTCGTGTAAGAGAGAAACTGGCAGCAAAAGCACCTATAGTTTGCATGGGGAAATTCTGTTTTTTGCTGTAACTTTTGTTTCGAATTAAATAATACTAACTTTCTTATCAAGCATAATAAGCTAATGCTACCAGCTGCATTTTGTGACCAATTTAGATCAGGAAAGATTCTGCAAGTAATTTATAACCAGATTTTATGTGGTCTGTCACAGAAACTACTGTAATATTTTGCCTGCCAGAAAACAACAGAGGGCGTCCTGAATGTCAACAAGTGACGTCATAGGTCACATCATCTATATCTTCATCACATACCGATCTATATCAAATCTGCGTCACATACAGCGCTATCTGACATAGATCACTATGTGATGCACTGATACGACAATTGCGCTTTTTTATAATACGGTGATGAATACGTCAAATACTGGTCTATCTGTGTTCTATCTCAGACATCGTTTGGAAAAACATACTGATCTATAAGTTTACAGTCATATTAAACAGGGTTGGCTAGATAACCAGCATTTATTTTTCGCTGAATTAAAAACTCTGAAGTGCTGTCTTGATGATATTTCCTTTTGCCTGGTAGTAAATGACGCAATCGATTTTCAATTGCGATTTTCTCGAAACACGTATCAGTATGTGATGAAGTCGACGATATTTTTCGTTATTTCTCAAACTGAAACGATCGCATAGGTATGGTGCAGTGTTATTATGAATAATCTTACACATTAAAACAGAATCATGGTATTCACACCTTGTTTTGATATTATCCCATTTTTGATCAAGAAGAGTGCGTGTGCAAGAATCATACCATTTGGCACGATGATAATTTTGCCGCTCGACTTTGAAGTTTCTGAATCGTGTCGTATGAGGTAATACAATACTTTCGAATATAAGTGACAAGGTGTTTGACGACAGTAGACCTCTACATTTCCTTAGCATAAACACACCTTGAAGAATAATAGTGCACACTTGATCATGCCACGATAGGCTTTCATCGACAATAACACCAAGGTGTTTATAACCATGAACTTGCTTAAGATTTATACCATATATATTTATATTAATTTTGCGATCTTTTATATTAGCAAGGCGCTGTCTAGAACCCATGATCATAAACTCCGTTTGGATATATTCAGACTTATCCAGTTCCTTATTCATAATTTCCATTAATTCATCAATATTGTGATGCTTCACATAAAGTGACGTATCATCAGCATACATACTAACAGTTATTTGCGAAGTACACAATGGAAGATCATTGATATACACAATAAATAAAGAAGGGCCAAGAAGCGAGCCCTGTGGGACATCACAAACACTACCTTCTGGGATTGACATAACACCATTGACAACTGTGTTGTGACTTCTACCACTCAGATAACTTTTGAGCCACTTAATACATGTATCATGGATATTGAATGTTTTGAGTTTCTGTAGCAAAATACCATGATTAAGTGTGTCAAAAGCCTTTTCGTATTAATCATCACTAGGCCAATAATGTTACCCTTGTCAATGCCTTCAAACCAGCCTTCGGTAACATTAATAAGAGCAGTCAGTGTTGAAAACTGAGGACTAAAGCCCGACAGATCACCATGAACACCCCTTCAATAATGTAATATAATGTAATGCAGGCATTTATAAAGCGCTCTTACTCAGTGGTATCACAGCGCTGTACAAACAAAGCAAGCAACAATGAACTTAAAATAAGTGAGTCTTAAGATCTTTTGAACTGACTGAGTGAAGTAGTTTGGCGGATGTGAAAGGGAAGATTGTTCCAGACTTTTGATGCAGCTGCATAAAAAAACTTTTGTCAGAAAACAACAAATGTGATGCGATCACAAATGTGTAAGTGGTATGGCAAGACGTCTATTATCAGATCTGGAACGAAGACCACAGCGGGTGACTGATAAGGAATTGGATCAAGCCCATCACGATCAGCCAATAGGCTGAGCAGGATAAGCCAACACGGGAACCCCTCTCCAGCTGCACACCGGCTGTAAATTACAACCAGCAATAACAAGGACATAAACGTTGCATATCAATGAATGTACAAATGTACTGCATACACAAACGCTCGACTATGAAAGGTACAAAGCATGAGCACAAATTATACACTTTTCTACATATAAATAAATTATAAACACATAACCTCATAAAAAGGACACTATGAAATGAAAGTTCCAAACAAATGCTTTCAAATTTTGGTGCAGAAAATAGCAAATTTATAGAAGCTTTATGTGGGAAAATGACAGGATCAAGAGAATCCCCTCAAGACTGATAATATCGGTCACGTATATCACTTATCAGTCATGCAACACCAAAACACTGTGCATTTACTGTTTTATCAACAAGAGGAAACAAGTCCAAAAATTAATCTACAGTTCCAAATGACGAAAATATAGAAACTGAATCCACTGCTGCTGCTATGGTGCTATCAATATCCTCCTTTTTTTAGAGCATTTACTAGGATATGCTTATAACGTCCATCTGCAGTTTTTGTCAACAAGGTTGCTGAAACTGACCACAGTTTTTAACATCTTAACAAATTTAACCTCTTTACGAAGATTATTTCTCACGCTTACCAACTAGTACTTTTTTCGCACTACGTCAGTCTTCTTCTTATCGTGTCCAAACACTGTGGTTTCTCAAATATGATCCAGCCAGAGATGGGTGCAACGTCTGGCTGCTTCACTGAATTCCGCAAGGTCCTTGTTTGTGCATTGTTGCTCCAGCAGTGGGCAGACCAAGAGGTGTTCCATTGTCTGTGGTGCTGTTCCACAACCACAGGTAGTATCCTGATCTGCTTCCAGATAGCCCCACTTCTGCAAGGAAACCTTAGATCGGCCAGTTCTGGTTCTCAATCTATTGAGGCATCGCCATTCAGCCCATGATGAGTCAGCTCCAGGTGGGAGATGCTCACCTGGTTCAATACCGATAGATGTTACTTGGTTGATGGCAAGTCTTTTTTTCGGATGGTAGACCATGCTTTCTTGCTGTTATGGGTCATATCGGTGGATTCAATTAAAGGTTTTGATCTTTTCCTGGGAGATCCTCTCCGAAACTTCCTCACCTTTAGCAGTTGTTTCAGCCGAAAAAGGATCAGCTTCAAAAGTCAGTTACATCATCACTAATAAAACTCTTATTTCCCTGTAATCTATTATCATTCAAAACTTTCGGCTCTTTCCGTAAAATAGTCTCCCGGTTATTAAAACGCCAAAAATGAACATATGATAGGCCTTGGCCTACCACGTTGTACTACCTGGTGTTTTGCTAACTTTCCCGTGGGACTGCAATGTGCACGTTCTATTTCTATCATACCTTCAATTTCCATGTCATGGTTGATAAAATCTTGGATAAACTGCCTACAATCTTCTCCTTCATTTTCCTCCGGTACACCCCAGAGCACTAAACTACTAACCCGGGACCTATTCTTCTTCCAAAGATCAAACCTATTGTTTTGAATTAGAGAGGGATTGGGATGAGGGAGTTCATCTCCTGTTATTTGCTATCAGAGAGGCTGTACAAGAGTCATTAGGATTCAACGCATTTTAGTTGGTGTTGGTCACTCAGTAAAGGTGCCAGAAACTACTGAAAGAAAAGTGGTAGTGTGAAAATCCTGATGTGATTTTTTAGACTATGTATCTCAATTCAGACACAAAGAGCCACGGGAATTGCCAAACAAAATCTCAAGCAGAGCCAGGCAAAATTAAAACATGGTGTGACAAAGATGCCAGAAACAGTAGTGAAAACAGGTGACGAAGTTTTAGTACTTTTTCCAATACAAGGGCATCATTTGTAAGCCAAGTATTCTGGACCATATGAGATTGATAACAAAGTGAGAGACCTTGACTATGTAATCAAAACACCAGGTAGACGTAAAAGTCGACAATAATGTCATATAAATATGCTCAAAGAGTATAATGAAAGAGATGATACCGTAAAACCTGCGTGGGTAGTGTCACCCAGTGTTAGTGATAAGAGTGCAAATCATGACATCACAGAAACGTTAGCTGATCAAGACAGTGCTGTAAACAAAGAAAATGATTATGGTATAAAATTGCAAAATTCTGACATACTTGTCAATTTAGACAAGAAACTAGGTCACCTCCCAGAAAGTCAACAAGTGGGAAAATATATTTCCTGATGTACCCACCGAGACACAAGTCATAAACCATGACAATTCAGAGCCGATAAAACAACATCCTTATATAGTGAATCCAATCAAGTTGCAACATGTCAGAAATGAGGTGAAATATATGCTAGAATGGAGCTCCCCATGTATTCTGGTTTCCAAACCTGATGGTTCATTTCGTTTTGTCACAGATTTTCGGAAAGTCAACCTCTGTTCCAAAACTGACTCATATCCGATTCCACGGATCGATGATTGCATAGATAGAGTTGGAAATGCCGAATATGTTAGCACATTTAATTTGTTAAGGGGTATTGGCAAGTTCCCCTCACTGGCGGTGCTAAAGACATTTCAGCCTTTTGTACGGCCGATGGCCTATACCAATACAAAAGGCAGTTGGTCTAAAGATTGGTGAACAGAGTAGTCGCAGATTCACAGTCAAACCTGCTGACAGGTTTGACTGTGAATCTGGTGAAAAATGAATTTTGCATACAAATGTCACGTACTTAAGGCATGTTGTAGGACAAGGGCAAATTAGGCCAATCACTGCAAAAGTAGAAGCAACTGAGAAATTCTCTACATCACAAAGCAAAAGAGATCTCATGAGGTATGGTCGAGTATTACAGAAATTGCGTGTCCGGTGACCAACCTTCTGAAGAAAAATGCCAAATTTGTGTGGTCAGATCAATGCCAAAAAGCATTTGAGAAAATCAAGTCTATTTTGTTGAATGCGCCAGTTTTGATTGTGTCATACTTTCAGAAACAATTCAAGTTGGCAGTGATGTAGGCTGTGGGGAAGTTCTCATACAAGCAGATGAAAATTATGCAGATCACTCTGAATGTTATTTCTCTAAGAAGTTGGACAAACATCAGAAAAACTACTCAACAATTGAAAAAGAGTGTCTTGCATGCTATTGTCATTGCACAATTTTGAAGTGTACTTGAGTACGACAGCGCCCCCAGTTCTAGTGTACACGGATCACACTCCGTTGACTTTCATCCACAAGATGAAAATAGAAATCAGAGTCTTGTCAGGTGGAGTTTTACTCTACAGGAATACAATCTGGACATAAGACATATCAAAGAAAAGAAAATGTCTTGGCAGATGCCTTGGCCAGAGTTGCGTAATTTTTTTGATCAGAAATTGAGTATTATAACTTGTAATATAGACTGAAGGCAGCAATACAAGCACATGATAAAAGGTGTAACATTTACACTGTGTCAACTGTGTAAGTTAAACACAAAATGGTTAAAGGTGTAAAGCCAGAGTTGGAAAATTTTCATTTAATTTAAATTTTCTTTTAAGGGGGAGGACGTTATAATAGCCTCCATTTTGTGATTAAAATATTATTTTATTTCTCAATTTTACTTGAGAAAAGATTTCTCACGGGAAAAGTACTTCATTTATTGTGGAAAATAGAAAATGGAATTCTCCTAGTGCTAAGTTGAGCTCATGCTCCTGTTGGTTACAACTAGATACATTATGCAAGAGATGAATGGGAATTCCCCAAGCCGTAAATTTAGAATATGAGTCAACTTGTTTTGCTTTGAGATCAAAACAGAAACATTTCCCATGATGCTATTAATGTAAGATGATGCAAAGCAGATGATATAATTAATGTGAAATCCAATTGGACAGTGCAATGTTATGTTTATGCATGATGATGTGGTAACATCTATTTTAAGAATTGGGAAATACTAGTTGTGAAATCCTTATATAAGGAGAGATTTGAAAATAACAACTTTGCCAGCAGTAGTAGTAGTCTTAATCTGCAATAATGGTAGATTTGTGCATCACATAGTGCCAGGATTTATTATATGTTGGATGCCACCGGAGCTTGAAAGCTGAACTTTCTGCTGTCGTCTTTTAAGCAAAAAGAGCTTCAGTTTTTGGAATCAAAAAGGAATTCCAGTTTGTGGTCCTAAATGAGGACATTAGCCGCAGACTGGTAGTAAAATGTTTGTGGTCCTAAATAAGGACATTAGCAGCAGACTGGTATAGTAGAATAGCTGGATTGTATTGCAGAATATTATCGAGGTAAAACGCCGTCGTTTTGAACTGCTGGGCAAATTTATCTTCAGGACTAAGAAGAATCCCATGAATAATATTTACCGTGGAATTATATTCCATGCTGTCATTTTGAAATGTGACGACATATGCTGCAACGCTTCTTTTAACCTTGGACATTAGAGGACTTGAAACATAAGTATCTAATGTCAAATCATTAAGTGTAATATATGTAATTATGTTTTGAACATACCAAATTCCTGAACCAATCTGATTAAAATTTTAAACTTATTAAATCTGTGTTATTATATAAAATTTAGATCATTTGTGCACAAAGCTCATTTTTTTATTTGTATGAAGGATATTTCTGACCGCTAACGTCCACGAGATGTAATGAAAGCTTACATATTTACTTATAAATAAACTTTTATGACATCACCATGACGTCATATTGTTAAAACTTTGTACTTTATTTGAAGAAAAGACATATGTAGCTACACACTGATACCAAAAAAGATGATGTTTGTCCTTAATTATGAGAACAATCGGGGGGGGGGGCGTGGTGCTAACCCCCCATGCTCGTGAATGTTGTAGAAAAACCCTTGATTGGACGAGGCTAAGATATCTTGGAGTTGGATGTTCCAATTGTTGAAGCACCAGGCTGAAAACACCAGCAACTATTTCATTAAACATTGTTATTTGAACATAATTTACCTTTGACACTTCAAATCATTCCTGATCAAAGCATTGAAGAAATAATGCATTCTTATATCAATGCACACATAGTACAACTAGGTTTTTATTTGGCCATCAAAAATGGGCCAATCTTGTATTAAGAGATTAGCGCAAAGCGGATTTGACATCCTGGCCAACCGTGGCATAAATCCTATCCTTAACAGACCATTGTAGAACTGAATGCATCAACTTCCAGTAAGCCGATTCTGTACTGTAACTTTGTACCATGGTCACAATATGTTTTGTAATGGCAACAAAGGCCTAGTCTACTCATGGCCAGGGATTGAACCCCATATCAATATCTCCCTATGGAAATATGCAAGAAGTCTCACTGAATTTGAAATATACCATAGAATATAGTAGAGCAGGTTTACAGACGTATGGGATCCTTTTCCACTGTTGTCACCATGCTACTATAATTATTGTTTATCTACTATTAGCAAAACAGCTAAGCAGAGATCACTCAACAACAACGTATTGGCTGTTAGCCTGCACAGGGCCGATTCACAACTGGCGCTACACTAAATTTCAATCAAATTCCACTTAAACATATTAGAAAATAATTTTTAATATTTTAGCAAATAAGCAACACGACTTCAGCTCCTACGAAAGCAAAAATTTCAACGAATTATTTTGTTTCACATTGAATATAATGTTTTAAACGAGTACACCTACATCCACAGTAGAAAACACTTGTCGACCATGCATCTCGCTATTAAAGAGACACTGTGCGTCCTCAAGATGTTTCTTGTTCAGTGCTGTGGTCCTTGGAGGGCGCTTTATAAATGCATTTATGGTATGGTATGGTATAACTTAAAATTTAGCCTATAAATGACCTGGATGTCTTTAACCTCTTATTAACTTCCCTATCTGTTTTTGCGGGAGGAGTGGCGAACCCCCACAGCAACATTATATGAGGGAGTCTGGCTCAAACGCCAATGACAGAGAGATGGGCACTCCGACTGCGGGCGCACCATTTTTGTTTTTGAGTATTTTATTTTTATGTGTAAAATGTATCCCTATTCTTCCAATGGCCTAGACTATCATTTGAGAGTAAATTGAAGAAATTTCATATTTTGTGAAAATGTGCCAGTGCCGCTTTAATCAGGCCAATGCGCGAGTAATTAATTAAGTATTTTGCGTCTGGGTCATAATTTTAATCCATCTGATTTAATATCCCACAAATTAAGTTTTTAACGGTCTTGTTTTCCACCCAAACGGGTTTAACTGCGTATCTAATATTCATAAATCGAATAATATGTTGTTGGTCATTTCTCTAATGCCATATTACATTGATTTCTGTTATGTATAATTGGCAGGTAATCTTTTGAAGATATTCTATTTGTTAATTTTATCATGTTTATTTATTACAGCGTGGTTCATTTTGCTATCGCTATCAGGTTCCTTCAGTTTATAATTGTTTATTCCAAATTATATTTAGCCGTTGTATGTTTGTCTTCTTAGAAAATAAACACATTGCTTCTAACAAATCTAGTCATATAAACTGCGAAAGGAAAACACTTACCGAAAGTGTACACGGTGCCGAATGATAAATGCACGAACACAGCGCCAAGTACAAAAAGCCAACCGCGAGCCTTTGTGATATCCATATTATTAATCCTAGCAATACTACATTGTCATTGAAATGAACCGATTTAACGTATTAACGCCTTCCTTAAATGAACATAAATTACTGGAACCACCTGCAGTATCTTCCAGAGCGTGGCGTGCGTTTGTGCTCAAACGCTTCAACGAATTCTCCCTCCAGATCGAGGCGGTATGTCAGTTTCTAGATTTAAAAAAAATGGGTTTTAATTTAAAAGTAAAGGGTATATAAATAACTTTTAAATAAAACCTTATCATTAACACTTGTCATTTAATTTAGAACTACTTGTAGATTCACGCCTTAAAATCATAGATAGCATAAAATAATAAATTCATTGTCTCTTGCGTAATTTTTATATCCGAAAGTCGCAAACAAACACACTTTTGTGTTCGTGTAAACACCATCAGGGTACAGAAAATACTGCGTGTCTCTCCCTAAAAGAGTTGAAAGAAAATAAAGAGTGAATAATTTTAATCAAAATTATTTTAAGTCAAGTCGTTTACGAGGTTGTAATGTACATGTTTTTGTCTTCATCTAGAGTTATTGTCACGAAAAATGTTGATTGTTTCTCTTAATAAACACTTCCTTTGTAAAGGCATGTAGAGAATCAGTTGCGCATATTTTGGTGGAAAAAATTCAAACCGGCCATGGCGTTTTTATGCTAATTAGCATAATTAAGCATTTTGGTGGCTCTATTCAAAATTTGTTCTGACCCTTAAATCTTAGTGGAGTAACTTTTTTCAATAAAATTAATTTCAGCAATATAAATGTATTTATGTTCTCCTATTATGAGCCAAATTTAATTGAAAACGTTCTTCTTTAAGTGGTTTCCATTTCTTGGCGGGAGAATTTGATGTAGGTATAGGGTCCAAATACCGGGACTTTCACTATTAAACCAAATAAATAAATAAATAAATAAATAAATATATAAATAAATAAATAAATTATGTAAACAATAGTGCCACGTGTAAGAAGACCTTCAAACTAACTTATAAGCTATACTCGATTCATCTGATACGTGACCCCGTACCATTCTTGCGGAGGTGAAAATTCAATGAGGCGCAGGGACTTCTGTTAATCATGTTATTGTGAGGAATGTTAAGGCTTGAAATACACTATAGTGCGTTTCCATACATGAATGAAATTGTATTTAGTGGCAGGTGAGTGAGTTATATGACCGGAGTGTCCTCCAACATCAATCCGGTGTGGCACGTGCCTTTGATTCTTTCTCATTTTCCCTCTCGACTTAATTGAATAGTCCAAAACTCCAGGGGGACGAACGCGAATCGACTATATATACAGTAATGAGAGCAGAGCATCTAATTAATCTACCAAGGGCTCTGTTCAGTACCCTTGGATGGGCACATGTTAACAACACTGACCATGCATGTTATGGGTATCATAATCATACCTAACAACCCGGGGTTTGTATTTGCTCAATTATACTGGTGATTGGAAGTTATTGACCTGCGCCATGGGAATGAATATTTTATTTTGTCTCCCCCCCCCCCCCTGCCATACGATTTTTGGCAAATCACGATCTCCAATTTGGGCAAATATCAGCGATGCTCGGCCAAATGGGAAGTTGCCCCCCAAATAATTTAACCCAACCCCACAAATCCTTTCAATTTGGTGTAGGTTTTTGATTTTGACAAGTTCACACTTTAAGACTAGGACAAAAAATTGATTGACATGAGGGGCATCAGATGCCCCCAAGTGCTGGTAATAACCAATATACGGGGAGGCACTCCTCTTGGAGGTACGCGTATGGTGAACCCCATATATTTTTGAAAATGTCACCCAAAGATCACATTTTTTTTAAAAGTTTACCACTGTCCCCTAAAGACTCCTATTTTTGTCACCCAAAATCACATTTTTTAAAAATTTTTACCACTGTCACCCTAAGACTCCTATTTTTGGGGATTTTGAACATTTTCACTCAAAGAACCGCCTATTTTTTGGTAAATGTTTTTCAAAAAATTTTCTAAAAAGAACACATTTTTTTGGAAAATTTGCATATACAAATTTGTCACCAGCCCCAAAACCCCCTATTTTGGGGCACTTTGGGTTTATCTTCCTTTTTTTTTGTTTTGAATATCCTTCACCGAATCCCCCCTTGAGTTGGGAAGCGCCAGCCATAATTACACCCATATCCATTTCAATTGTGATACTCCGCTCCCCCCGCCCCCTGGCATACGGTACGTCGCGTATTATTCCCTAGTATGTTGTTACCAAACAAAATTCGTACTGAACTTGCCCCATGTCACATGTACGACGGCAGGTAAGTTTACGGTCCCCTGGTAAACTAACATTTTCTTAGTATAGAACATTACTGACATAGTGCTGATTCAACTCTGGCGTTCACTGTGGACGCTATCTTGGATATCTCGGAAAGCCACGGCGTACACCAGGTAGCAATGTATTTTTATGATGTGAGTTGAACACCCTTTAAGCCATACTGTTTTTAGCTACTGTGCCTTCGTACAAGTAAACCTTCTGGGCTCTGGGGCTATGAGGATCCCTTTCGCGAAGTTGTCGGGAAAGGTTTCAAGATGTTTATTTCCTATGGTGTGAAGAGTGCTAAATCAGAATTGATGGGGTCAAATCTAAAAAAAATGTGAGAAACATTGTAAAAAAAGGGGTTAAATTTAAAACCTGCATGGGTAATTTTTAAATCAAGCAAAATTGTGTTTAAATGTACGCCAATGTCTCATTAAAAGTATTAACCCTTAAGTGGATTAGGTTTTTGTACACACATTAGTGGATGAGGGGTCGGAGGGGGATCCTGGAGAAAAAAAAATCCCAAAGAATAATTCAACGAAATTCTGCACATATCAAGACTACTCTAAGACATTAATATTAATGAAAGAAAAAATCAAAAATTCGAAATTGATCAATTTAGAAATTAGGGGCTAAACTATGATTTTCATTGCGGCCGAAAAGCGACCATTTTGTTTTGCCATAAAATGTTATCTAATAGCTTTTATGAGTTGAAAACAAAAGCTCCATCTACGTCTCCTTCACGACTCATTTTATAATGCCCGTTAGAAGAGAGGTTACAACCGTGATCTAGCTATTTTTAGCAAAACATCTCTAACCTGTGCAACATCGACCAATCGGTATCCAAGTTAATGCTGCCGTAAGACCAAACAAAGTGCCATTTGAGCGTCGCTTTAAAGTCTGACTCAGAGATTTCTCAATATAATTTTAATACATTAATTAAAAAATAGTCAACTAGAACTAAAGATAGTCACCTAGACTGCTCAATTCCAAGTTTGAGATGAATCGGATTTATCGTTTTGATGCAGCAAACATTTATGTGTATGCCATAGGATACTGTGTATAACAAAATTTCCGGATCCGGAATTTTTAAACAAAGACTGATTTTCTATATGAAGGACTTCGATTTGAGCTTAGCTATTTCACAGAGTGATTAGTATATGGACAAGCATTATGTACATGCAAAAAACACAATTTGTTTGAAAATTGAGGGAGCCCTCATCGGGAAATCTCTGAGTCAGCCTTTAACTATAGGAAAGCAGACTGGCAAGGATTCACTGATGACATGCCCCACCAGAACGTGAAGAGGATTGCTCCAAAACCCCATAACTATGACAAATTTGCCCAACTAGTGAATAAGACTGCCCGGAGGATCATACCCAGAGGCCGTAGGACGGAATATATACCAGGCCTTTCCAATGAATGTGGTGAAGAATATCAAGAGTATGCTACCATGTTTGAAGCTGATCCTTCTCAGCCTGACAAATGCTAAATGCTGAGGAAGTTTCCGAGAGGATCTCCCAGGAAAAGATCAAAACCTGGCATACTTTAATTGAATCCACCGATATGACCCATAACAGCAAGAAAGCATGGTCTACCATGCGAAAGCTTCGAGCGGTCCCAACAGAACCGCCACAGCAGCCAAATGTTACACCCAACCAAGTTGCCCACCACCTGTTTTTAAATGGCAAGTGCAGCAAGAAGCCCAAGAAGATCAAACTAGACCGTTTTGTGGTTTTGTGGCGACCCTAGTTTCAATCGCCCTTGATACATGGAGGAATTGGAATCTGGTATTGCTAAACTTCAACCAGGAAAAGCAGTAGGCCCTGGAAACATCTCAACTGAGCAGCTGAAAACTCCGGCCCGTAGCAAAGGAATAGCGTCTTGAGCTCTACAATTGAAGAGTTAATTTCCAAAAGGGCCCAAATCCAATGGCTGCTCTGTGTAAAAACCATTTAGAGAAATTCCATCAAGTTTCAATGCTTCAACCAATATTAATTACCGCAATATTTATCACAATGAATATGCTACCTTTTGGAACAGAATTGTGACTTATTTCAACCTCCATATAATGAATTACCTCCAATAAATAACATGATAATTAAATTTGAGTTGATTTCCAAAAAGGCCTAAATCCAAAGTCCGTCAATTTTAAGTAACCGTAAATTTGGTGAAATTATGTTTAAATTATTTATCAATTTCTATTGTCAAATTCTATTAGATATTACATACGTCGAAAAATAACCCTAGAAATATGACACAAAACAGCCATTGGATTAGGCCCTTTTGGAAATCAGCTCTTCAATTGCTGCCTTATTTCACACAAGTTTCCAAAGATCTGGAGGAAAGCACATGTTATGGCACTCCTAAAGCCTGGGAAAGAGTCGTCTAATCCCAAGAGCTACAGACCAATATCACTCCTCAGCCATATCTACAAGCTCTTTGAACGTTTCCTCCTCAACCGTATCGCACCTGTGATAGACGAACTCCTAATACCAGAACAAGCAGGTTTCCGGCCAGGTAAATCAACAACTAGCCAAGTACTCAACCTAACTCAACACATCGAGGATGGTTTCGAGAAGGCGTTGGTACTTGGAGTTGTGTTCGTTGATCTATTAGCAGCTTAGGAACTGTTAATCACAGATGCCTACTCCATAAGATTTTGGGACTTACCAAGGATATCCGCTTGATTGAGCTAATCGAAGGATTGCTTTCAAACAGGATGTTCTTTGTCCAGCTATAGGAGCGAAGAAAGGCCGATGGCGTTGGCAATGGAGTACCACAAGGGAGTATGATTGCACCGGTCCTGTTCAACATCTATACCAACATCCAACCTAGGAGTGCAGGGACCTGTCGTTGTATCTATGCAGACGATCTTGGAATTAGCGCACAAAATGCAGACTTCAAGAGACACTGGCACATTCTAGAATTTTCAAAATTGGTTTATTAGGCGGGATTCCCAGTGTCACGAGGAAGATAGTGCGTCGGAGGGAACGATTAACTTGCGCACGGGTTATAAAATTGTTCCGTGCGAGTCTTGTATATCTAAAATAAACACTGACCTTTCCTTCCGTGTGGACATACTTAAGTTAACCTCACACGCAATGTAATCCCGTAATTGGTACTCAATGCCCTATTGTTAGTCTCCAGACGAACCCAATTATCGATGGCTCATAAATTTTAAGTGGGGCGATGAATAAATAAACTGTTTATAAATGAGATAAATGTAGCGGCGCCACATACGGCTCCAAGGGCAAAGAGTGATCCCAGCCAATAAGACGATATTGATCGATCAATACTGCTAATTGGCTATAAAATATATCTCCCGTGCGGCTTATAAATGTTCCGTGTGAAGTTTGTTTATTAAAATGTGAATATTGCGTGCCGGCTAAGATATTTTTGCGTGCGACATGTTCCGTCGGAGGCTTTCCTCCGAGGTAATACTTTCCTCCTGAAACTGGGAGTCTCGCTAAAGGTTTTATATACATTCGCACTCCCCTTAAATTATTAAGCCCAAATCAGTGCGCTTATGGGTAAACAGACGCCAGAAAACACACGCCAGAATTGATTCTTACGGCATGCACCTTGTTTGACCGGTCTATGACCTTTGTGGTTTTAAGATCAATGAGTACAAGTCTATGATATTCATGTAATAGACACATTTGTTGATTAAAGTTAATGCACACTTAAAAATTGGCCTACAATGGATGTCTTTAGCCGCTTATTAATATCCCTCTCTGCTTTTGGGTATGTTATTTTTATGTGTAAAATATATCTCTATTCTTCCAATGGCCTAGACTATCATTTGCAAGTAAATCGAAGAAATTGCATATTTTCTAAAAATGTGCCAGTGCCGCTTTCACAGTTGTTGAAGAGAGACTCTCCAAGCTTTGGATGAACTCACTCCAATTACATGCAATCCATCCAAGACACAGGTGTGTGCTTTGCATCTATGCAACCGTGAAGCCAAACGTCAGCTTAAAGTAACCTGGTCTAGAACACCACTGGAGCACTGTGATAATCCTGTCTACCTGAGTATGTTTGCCCTGTATGGGAAAGATCAACCCATACCAAAAGCTTGATTCAGCATTAAATGCCTCCTGTCGGCTTATCACAGGATGTCTTCGTCCAACACAAACGGAGAACTTATACATCCTAACAGGAATGGCTCCACCAGACATCCGTCGTAGTGTAGCGAGAATGCAAGAGCGTAGCTGCCAATTATGTAATGTGAAGCACCCTATGTCCGGACAGAGACCTGCTGCCAACCGCCTTAAATCCAACTGTCCGATCTAAGGTTTCATTGCAGAAGTGGGGCTACCTGGAAGCAGATCAGGACACTACCTGTGGTTGTGCAACAGCACCACAGACAATCTCTTGGTTTGCCCACTGTTGGAGACACCCCATTTACGTGTCGTCTTGGCACACAGCGCCGCCCATTGTTGAATCACGGTCAGAAAGTAATTTGAGCCACTGCGACCTTGGCAAATCTTCACTGCGCTAGGGAGTTCACAATTTTTCGACGGTAACATGCCAAGTGGCTGACACGTACACAACAACTTGTTAACATATTCGGACCCGGTCAGGTAGCGTTGATTCGGATTTTTTGTCTAGTTAGGTGACTAGTTTATAATATAGGTTTTTTTTTGAAAAGACGAAAAAACGTGAAAATACGATCCATACAAGCATTTTTCTTACCTTATCAGCTGGCTCAATTATCGATTGCTGCTGTCACGTCATGTCACACTCCAGGCACTCAAAACTAGTGAGCTAAGGGTTTTTTTGTGAGAAACCCGTTTCTAACTTCAGATCGACCACCTGATTCGTCGATTTTGCGATATCCAGAGTACCGCGAAACCGTTTTTTTTTCATTCCTTGTTCAAGCCTTAAACACAGCGTTTGGCTGCTGGGGAGTCCCATGACGTAGCGCATTTCTAAGAATAGCCGGCCAATTAGCGATGCGGATACGGAATCGGCGGCGCTGTGAGCGTAATGGTGTGGAGAACCAATGCACAGACAAAGACCTTGCGGAATTCAGTGAAGCAGCCAGACGTTGTACTCATCTCTGGCTGGATCATAATGAGAACCACTGTGTTTGGACACGATAAGAAGAAGTTGAAAATAGACCACTTTAAATTATAGCAATACATTGGGTATTTGATAAAGTCCTTTTGCCAAATCGTGGATTTTCCCATTCATTTGTACGAGCAAATGATTTTCCGGATCACATTACACGTCAGCATATATTTGGTTAAAGAAACATTAATTCTAATTAGTATTTGTACATGTGTAGCTACCATAGGTCAAAACTCACATGTATGTGGATTTTTTTATGTGCGCTCATATCAGTGAATTAGTTAAGGAGGATCCGGAAGCGCTTCTCATAATTATTAGTTAAATGATATTTTTTTCACCATAAGATGCGTGTTACAAAGTTACACAATTACAAAAAAATAACCATTTGGATTTTTTTTCTGCTCGAAATCCCGGGTTAACATTTTATGGGCTCCTGGAGCCTCCCTCCCCACATCTACTAAAGTCTTGTATAGTTTATCTAGTTTCCTAACTTAAAAGTTACATCGCTACAGCCCTATAAGGTTAAAAGTAATGCTGAGTAAAAAAAATATCCAATCCTCAGATTTTGTTGAAACTGGTGTCAAATTATTGCTGTGGTGATATACTGCAACAGAAAATGCAAATCAGCGATTCCTTAAAAATGTAAACAAATCGCGCCACCTATATTTCATCAAAGTCCATTTTTGCACTGTTGTATTGGAAATTGTTGTAGTTAAGACCTCTTAAAGTGACTAAATTTTACTGGCCGTATTTGTCAAGAAATGACGATTTTTATGCATTGTTTACTAATAAAAGTAAATTTCAGGTCAAGAAATAGTCGTAAATGGCATCTTCAAGACCGATTTAAAATGCTTTAGTGTCTGCTTTTACAAATAACATTGGAAAAAAGTGTTGATATGACGTAACCCAGTGGGAAAAGACGTCGAGTTTTAGAAATTTACACACTATTTATGTCGAAAATGCAAATCGATTTGACGTCGTTCTTAAAACGTCGATTCAATTTGCATTTTCGACGTACATTTATAAAAACCGTCGACCTGTTTTCGACGTGCCAACGTCGTTTCGACGTCGCTCTAAACGACTATGCCCGTTTAGAGATAACTTGGGAATTTTCAATTTGGAAAGAAATGACTGATTGTGGCTTTAACTCAAATCAATTATGGTTTGAATGACAAAGCTAAGCTTTTTCAACTCACTATTTCCATTTCGTCACACATCATCGGTGTTCTTCATCAGAATGCAACACCTGAGTGACCTGACCCACTTTGCCGGGAACCCGAATTCCTGTGTTGATGTTTTGACTCGAAATTCAAATATCGGTGTGTGCAGGTTTCCTGTAGACTAGGAGTTTGACAGAACCATATCTTATTTGCGGATAATGGCCAAGAATGGAATTTGTCCATCTTTCTCCTCTTCATGTATGAATGTTATGCACGCAGATGTGTCTACGTCGTTTAGATGGTTAGTTAGGTTCGAACTCTTGTCCTTTATTTCCCAGCGGGCATAGTCGTTTAGAGCGACGTCGAAACGACGTTGGCACGTCGAAAACAGGTCGACGGTTTTTATAAATTTACGTCGAAAATGCAAATTGAATCGACGTTTTAAGAACGACGTCAAATCGATTTGCATTTTCGACATAAATAGTGTGTAAATTTCTAAAACTCTCGACGTTTTTCCGACGTTCCAGCGTCGATTGCCCACTGGGTTATGAGCTCCAATACGTGGATTTTGGGTTTTCCGACCGGATGTTAATCTTTAGGAATCACACCACTAAATAACTCCCCATAGATTTGTGTACAAAATGACCTCTCAACAAACGTTAATTTCTCGGCTATAAAGCGACTGGTTATTTCAAAACTGGATTTTTTGGGAAGATTAGGACCATAGCTCTTCAACAAAAATGAAAAAGTCATATGATGAAGGCTGATTTTTTGAGCTGCAGAGCATCGAAAGGTTTGCATGTTTTCAAAACGTCCACACCTAGTTGAAATCGAACTAGAAATTCAAATTGCAGAGTTTCCCCAAACCCTCAGAAATTATACAAAAATGGCACAGAAAAATCTTTACCACCCAAATGGTTTGTTACTAGTCCACACATTATGATTAATTTCAAATTTCATTTAAAGACACAACTTATCAACATTTTGTGACTCTTCATTTAGGCAAGGGCCATATTTGGGACGCCAACACTGTCTCGGCACTGACGTCGTCTGCTACACGTAGTTTATTTAGTGGTGTGATTCCTGAAGAGACTGGAAAATTTCTGAAAACACCTAGTTTCATAATATTGAATGTTATTCTATCAGCACGAGCTTGTAGCCAAAATATAGACACCAGAAATGAGTAAAAACTGCTCTTGCAGCAAAGTTTATATTTTTGCTATCTGCTGAAGATAGCACATTTTGTTAAAAAAAGATCTAGTTTAGAAGGATGGCAGAGGAAGCACTACAAAAGACCCGATTTGGCTTTCAATTCTATCAAAATGACATTTAAAAGCACCAATTTGCATGAAATGGGTGCTTTTAAAATGATATCCACCCAATTCACATGCATTAGGCGGATTCCAGTAGAAGACAGATGCCTGAAATGCACCCAATTCAGTTAAATTGGGTGTATTTTATCCAAAGTGGCCTCAAAAGCACCCAATTATGCAATTTTAGTAATTTTTGGTGAATATTAACACATCCCTGTACAATTTTTCTTCTGTGATTAACTCACTGAAATAGATTTCTAATCAATCACATCACATCATGGATAGAAGGATGTGCTGCCATAAGGTTACAGGCAATAGTGCACATGTTTGAAACTGCCTTGAAATGTTGATCAGAAGGTCTATTTTAATTAGAATCTTGCTCATCATTGATTTTTATACAATGCAGGACTAAAGAATGAATCCATCAAACTTGTGGCTCATGTATTTCCAATTTTCTTTGCACTTGGATCATTCCAAATTTACACCACGATCCTAATGAGACAAATGCTCGGGATTCATGCACAGTCCCATATCATGCATATGGCAAATGCGTAATACATCATCTGAGACAAGAGGGCTATTTCTTCATGGAAAGCCTTGTATGCAGCTTGATGCACCCCAACAGTGTGGGTTACATCCCCTGGGTTACCCCCCCCCCCCAAAAAAAAAAAAAAAAAAAACCCCCCCCCCCCGAATGTTACCGAAATGTGCCCGTAGTATTAATTTAAAAAAAAATGTAGCCTAGCCTATATACTATGACGTACTAGACCTAGGCCTAGGCTATAGGCCTGCCCCTCTTGAGTGTGAGCATTTTGAAAATGAATAGAGTACACATTGTACACATACGAGAGTGCATGGCTGCAAAATGTTGATCACTAACACAGTAACTGTGTGCCTACGATAGTGAGTCATGTAATAAGTAAAAACCTGTGATCAAGCATACGCTAGGAACTGATTCGATCTCAATATTGGCACCCAAATTTTCAAAATCTACTTGCAAACTTCTTAAATCAGCTCAAATTGATCTCTAGAGTAAAGATTGATGCTTACACATTGCAGAAAACATTCAAGTTTATCGTGACCTGACTCAAAACAAGGCTTGGGCCATATCCATTTATACGTGATGCATGAAATCTGTAGGAATCACACCACTAAATAACTCCCCATAGACTTGTGTACAAAATGACCTCTCAACAAACGTCAATTTCTCGGCTATAAAGCAACTGGTTATTTCAAAACTGGATTTTTTGGGAAGATTAGGAGTTAGGACCATAGCTCTTCAACAAAATGAAAAAGTCTATGATGAAGGCTGATTTTTTGAGCTGCAGAGCATCGAAAGATTTGCATGTTTTCAAAACGTCCACACCTAGTTGAAATCTAACTAGAAATTCAAATTGCAGAGTTTCCCCAAACCCTCAGAAATTATACAAAAATGGCACAGAAAAAATCTTTACCACCCAAATGGTTGTTACTAGTCCACACATTATGATTAATTTCAAATTTCATTTAAAGACAAAACTTATCAACATTTTGTGACTCTTCATTTAGGCAAGGGCCATATTTGGGACGCCAACACTTTCTCGGCACTGACGTCGTCTGCTACACGTAGTTTATTTAGTGGTGTTATTATTTACCGAAATTTTACCCGTTGTTGTTGGTTTGTAATGGCGCTTTCGGCTACTTTTGTGCCAAAACCTAAATTAGCTGATTCTTATTCCTCACAAACTTTCACGTGGAACTCTTTATACTCAGGGCGTTGGCAAAGAGCAGTAAAGAAGCATCTCATACATAGCTTTAACAGGACGAGGCCAGTGCAACGGTAGCAGAAGCAAAATCTTCAACGGTGTTTTTGTGAATGAAGCAAATAACTCCGCGTAATCGTCGTCATCATCATCTTGGTGTAAGGTGGAGAAATGTTATTATACTGTGATCGGTACCGTATCACAGGTATCGCCATGGACTGATGTGTTATCGGCCTCTTCAATAGCGGAGGAGTGGTCCATATCCACATCCTTTTCAACCACCTCTGGTAACGCGTCCAGATTACACGCCTGAGCTGGCACATTGTCCTGGGTACTCCGAGGATTTGTATCAGCTGGTTTAGGCTTGGTAGATATGCCGGCTTTCTTCCATGCCAACCACGCGGTAAGCCTTCTTTAATCCCGTCTCTTTGTAGAAGGGGATTTCCGCTTTTTCTTCCTTTGGTCCTTCACGGTATCAATGACTCTTTCACAGTTCCCGAAGCAACTCCAGTGGTGGTTTCCATCTGCGTATGCACCGGTGATACTGGGCCATTTGTCTTCGCGTGGGTTTTCCACACAATATTCAGATATAGTGCGTTTCCTTGACTCTTCAAAGAAAAGATCCATAATTTTCCGAGAGCGGTACCAATCCACGTCCTCACTCAATCAAAACCAGTGAAGGAATCCTAATAACCTCCCGAAATTTTACCAACAACACGCACTCTATATAAAATAAATAGCGCATATATAGTCTATGGTGTTTTGTGTCATACGGTCAATTTTCTGTCATAACTGGTGGTCAAAACCGTTTGATGTACATACATTTTACCAGTAACGAGTAATCTTTGATTGCCTTGTAATTTTTGCGCCACAAAATATGCGCGTAGTTTAAAGGAGGCGCACTAATCCGCGAGCGTTGGTGCATTGCGGGATAGGAATTTCGGTAAAAATGATTTCCGGTAGGAAACCCAAAATCCACGTATACATCATCCACATAGCGACGCCAGAGACTGGACTTGCAGTATATGGGGGCAGTGACAATAGCACGTTGTTCTGAACATTCTGAATTGGCTATAATGGGACTCACCGGGCTCCCATGGCCTCTTTAAACCGCTGGCTGTAGATCTGATCAAAATAAGTGGTCGTCAAAGTGAATTTCAGTAGTTCAATAGTGTCCTCAACTTTTAATTTATTTATATAATATGGTGACGTGCAAAGCAGTAAATATCAGTTTTCAGGTTTATTCCATCTCATTGCACATTGAGATGGAATATTGTAACAAATATAGAATGTAATCATGATCATAGAATTATACCCATGCATAAACACTTAATTGACCAAGGGGGGGGGGGGGGTGCTAGGGACCCTCAAAATTTGTTTTCGCGCTGGCCGCTTTACGCGTGGGATTTTTGCGCCGAACTTTTTCTTGTAATTGTCTAACTTTTACATGCGCTTCTTTTCATACCAAAAAAATTAAAACCGACCAAGCCGTTAACGAGTTAATTAGTGAGGGTCCCATGGAACCCCTTTGGACACTAATGGAAGTCATCTGAGAATATTTTAAAAAATCAAAGAACCAAAGCAATTTTTTTACTGATATATACCCAGCAAACATTACAGTAATGGCCCGGTAACGGACCAACAGCGGCTGCGATAATGGGCCAGCAATGGCAAACGGTAATGGGCCGGTTCAGTTCTGCACAGCGGCATTCGATTGGGCCAATATAGGCTTGCCGTTACCGGGCCAGAATCGGCCCAGTAAAGGGCCAATTCATGTTATGGGCCGTTAGTGGGCCATTACCTGGCCGTTATTGGGCCAGTGTGAAATTAACGACTCGCACAATTTGTGTCATATTCATTTACACCCTAATTTTGGGTGTAATTTTGGTAAAGCCTAAAAAGGGAGAGTGAGTAGTTGTCAACCATCTAGCACATGTTTTTGAGCTTTTTGTTCAAGTTTTGCCATCACATACACTGAGCTACAAGGCACACTGCCATGCCATGCCGGATGCCTGCTCATATGAAAGGCATAATAGCTTACACAAAAAATTTGGTAGGCCTATATAGGCCTACCTTCCTACAATGTGTCAATTACTGTGTCTGAGAATGGCAGCCAAATGTCATCATGCAATGACCTAATGTAAGCTAGTCCCTACCGCTTTTAAACTGCAAGCTTTTTAACTATTTTTTAAGCCAGCAAGATCCCTACTCACGGTGTACCAGAGCTTAGGCTACGCCATGTGTACTCTTAGCTCGACTTCAAGGGTAACCCATTGATGCACTATTGATGCATGGTACCTAGTCAACTCAGTACTTTGCAAAGTACACAAGCCACTGTGTGGATAGCAGGCGATGTGTTTACTTTAGCAGTACCCAGCCTATAGTGTACTCTGCATTTGCCTGCTAGGTGACTGACAGGTACCCACATTGACCACCAGTAGTGGATTACCAATGCAGCTAACTCCTGGGGAGTACCTTCACATGTATTCCCCTACCGGCTGCCCTAGTAGGCAGCACTTTGGACCATAGAGGAGCGGCCAAACATTCATTGTATTTACGAACTTTTCTGATCCATTTCAGGCTTAGTAACTCTATATTTGAGTTGAGCATCACCAAAAACCCCCATTATTATGACATTTTGTGTAAAAAAACATAATAACATCTGTGCACCAAAATGTTAATAATGGATACATTACTGAAATAATCATACGAGCACAAGCTCATTGGTGCATGGTGGTAGCCATGCAGGTACTCCCGCATGGGGGACGAGTGGGTTGAGCTACTGCGTGTGTTACCTAGGTAGATGATACCCCCATTTTGCGGTTGCGGTCCGGCGATGTGGTACCCATTCGGGTGGGTACTCCATGGTCGTAACAGTTACTTCAAAAGGTACTCCCATGAATAAACTGGTTGTGTACTTTTGCCTAGGCTTTGTATCATCAACCTCATCATGGCTAAACATCCGCTTCACGATCGATTGAGAAAAACAGATGCAAACACACAATTTATCACTATAGTTTGTTCCAATCAGTTTAACAATTAGTACTCATCTGCTGCGTATTGTGTGCGTAAAGTAGTGAGAAGGCTACTGTGACACTTGTCCTATTTAACCTTGAAAAAATTCTCAATAACGGACTTTTTTTGTATATATTCTGGTAGCCTTATAGGAATACTTATGAAAAAAATTTGTCCGCTTCTAGTTGCTGCCGTTGTGTCAGATATTCAAGGTCAAAGGTCCATGACCTTTATAAGGCATGTGATTGGTCATAACTGCTCAGCCAATTGACCAAGACGCAAAAAGTGGTTCTATACCCATGTTTTGGGGTCAATAAAAACAACTATTATTGAGGCTTACCAAGGCAGCCATCATTGCTTTTCAGCATAGAAAGCACTTTCATCAGAATTTTTACAAGTTTTTAAAAAAAAAAAAAAAAAAAAAAAAAAAAAACATACAAATTAAACAAAAACATTGAATCATAATCTATAAATCATGAAAACAAGCTTCCATATTATTGTCACATCAGTGATTATGTCTGGACAGATCCCGAACTGATGAGTCCTGTGTGTTTTAATATGCTGTAACTAGTGGGAGACTTTTTTGGCACAAATATTTTCATTTGGGCCCAGTAAAAAAAACCCTTGTAACCACTGTTAACATGAGCCAACTCCCGAAATAGTGGGTGAGCCAAGCATGTTGGTCGGTATCCACTGGTGGGGCAAAGAGGCTTTATACCAGGGCCCCTTTTCTACATGACAGGCACGAAAATGTATGATGTCCATTCTGTAGGGGTCGCTACGCGAGCTAGGGGCTCGCAAGAGATTATCAGTGGTCAAATTCCAAGTGGGTCCAATGTGGTTTTGAATTGCATACCAATTTTTCGTATGATCACAAGGATTAAAAAATGTATAGTTTGTGCTATCTCTCCTACTTACCCCTACGGAGTTATAAGCCGAAAACCGTTATTAGAGGTCAAAGGGTTAAATTTAGCTTCTACCAATGGTCCCATACTAAAACTGCTTTAAATTTCAGTGGGAAATATACTATTTTTATGTACGTCATAGTGTTTAGAAACCCCTGGTATCATTGCCTCTGTTGCCCCCCCCCCCCCCCATTGATACCATAAGGTTACGTTTGATGGCCTGGCTCATCCACTGAAATAGTCCTGGATCATTGGCAACGCACCAAATATCACGGTCCTCACGGACCCACATCAAACGGTGCTGTGATTCGCCCTTACGCAAAAAAACGTTTTTCTCTCCCAAAACAAACCTTCGACTACCTCTTGTATAGTGGAGATAACACATTGCGTGAGAGCCATAAGGTCGTGAAGGTCGGGTATCATGACCATGTGATCGCCTTCTTACTCCAGGAGGGAAATACACTTCTGCACTATATGCTATCTACAATGCCCACAACCTTACTTTGCACAGAATACCACTGCAATGGCTTAACCGGTGGCGGAAACGGTCGCATAAAGTAGCCCAACGCCAACGCAACACTGTCAACGCCCCCACCCATAGTCGCCTCATGCTCCTGGTTCAAGATGTTACTATGGTCTGAATCAGCCAAGAGAGATTAGACCAGCGACACCCTCTCCGCTTGACTAACATACACATGCATCAAATAGACGTGTTGGAAAGGAGAAGCAGAACTCCAACCGACCAAAATGTCTGGGATGGAGGCCTTCTTTATAGAACGCAACGCCCATGATGAAGCGTGAGCTCTCGACGAACTCATTATGTCCAAACCAAAGCCCAGTCAAACCATCTGTGTGTTTTTGTGTACATTTCAGATGACTGAGGAAATCTAACTGGCTCAATGTGTCCCTTGCCGCAGATTTCTCCGAGCTGTCTGCAACTCTGGTGAGATGTGGCAGTAACCACACATGGTTTTGGGGTAAAAGAAAGAGTCTGATTCTTGGCAAAACTGCCTGCTTGGGGAATAATAGAGACCCCTTGCGCTGAAGCGAGGTTGGCCTCAATCCGTATACAAGGCATGAGAATCCAACCTCCAGGCCACAGCCACAGCCACATAGAACGTTCCAGAAGGCTAAGCTTTTGGTTGGGTTCAAACTGTTCCGATGCAAGAATGTGCAAGAACCACGTGGCAAATCTCACTCCGACCAAGGCTACGACCCGAGGACGATCCGTAAACACAACACCACTTCCCAGATTGGACAGAGGGGACTGAAAATAAAACCGTCAGAACCCGTCATGCCATCACCGAGAGCCCCCTTTACGGTCTCGCCTGTGGCTGTGGCCAGGACACTAAGTTAAACCAACTCCTGAACTACTTCTTTAAGGAAATTGCCAACCTGGTCTATGGTCACAGAAATTGCATGGATCAACTCTCTATCGGCACACATTGCATGGTAACCGCGGAGTCGAGATCCTATGATGCTCTATTGGATTTGCCTTATCATTGAGCATGGGAGCTGTTCAAAAGTCCACCTCAGTGAACATTCTGCCGAATGCCCAAGAGACGGTCTTGGATCATGGATGGTGCACTTCCGGACGAATGCGTCGTCTGGTAGGCCTCTTACCAGGACCCATCCCTTTGGAAGATAGAGCTGTTCCCTTACAAGCAGATCTAGCCGCCTGGGAAACCACAGCTGCCGTGGTCATAATGGACTACCAGCACGACCAGGCAGTCTCAAGACAGAACATCGAGGACTTTTTTGGATCATGCACCTGGAAAAGCTATGATCAACTAATGCTATCAATCCTGCCGGTCCGGCCGCCATGGCCTCCAGTTCCGACTGCCTGGGATCCGGGTTCCACGAGTAACTGCAACAACTGACGATTCATGACTTAGGCGAACAGATCCACGGGTGGACGGTCCACCCTCTAGAAGATTGTGAGGCAAACTGGCAAAGGGGAGCTGCCACTCCATCGACGGCCCTTTGACTTTTGGCTATGTCTGGGATTAGGGACCTTCCTGGGAGACAGTCCGCAAACCATTGTCCACTCCCGAAACAGGGGAGCGATCGTCCCGATGTCTCAATCTCAGCATCACCTTAATAGATCTCCCCCTGCATAGGCCTGGGACTGATGAACAACCCCTTTCCTTTTTTATAATGTCACGCAACTTCATATTTGTCGCGTGGGACCCACATTTAACTTCCCCCTAACCACGGGGTCCCAGTGCCGGCAATGCCAGAAAGACGGCTCACAGCTTGAGGAAGTTTTATGTGGTGACGAGCCACGGAGGCTGGTCATCGGCCTGCCCCCGAAAGAGATATAAGGTGAGTCCCTCCCCCACTTAAACTCATCCATTGTCAGGGGTGTTTAAAACCATCCATTGTCATGGTGTTTGATAGGTCACAGGTAGGGTGAATGGGAATTCTTGCAAAGTCCACATTTTGAAGGTCTTCCTGGGGGAGGGAGGGAGGGGGTTTAACACTGCCCAAAAGTTTTTTATTCGGCCAGCTAAAACACATGGACATCTGAACCTAATGGTGCCAGGCCCGTTCACAATTAGGCGCCATTTTTGTCAACTGAGGGTTATTTTTCAAAGTGAGGTTAAAAAGTTGTTACTACCTCGTTTTCTTCTTGCCAAGGCTACAGGTTTCTTAAAAATACCTCTGGCTAGCTTAATTGTTTCACTCTCTCAAATAAAATTCAGTTTACTGTTTAATTTTGGGTAATTTTATTGAACAAGAATCAAAATTACAAGTGAATAATGTACATTGACTGTCCATATTAATAACGTGGGACATTGGGCAACAGGAAGTATGCCCCAGGCTTTCTCTAGACAAATTTGAATAAATTTGGTTGTTATTTCACAGATATATGCAAGGTTCAAGGTTGTATTTTGTGACCAAAAAATGGGAATTGACTACTAGTTTACTTCACACTGAAAAAAATCAATGTTATGGCTCTGATAATTCAATGGTTTTTTAAAGCTCTTGGTATAGGTAATAGGTACAAATAATGCCAGTGGCCAGGATAAATAGATAGTTGATATAAATGTTTGTAAAAAGTTGGATGTGACTGTGACAGATTTACAATGTGAACGGACACACTATTGATGTTGGAATAAACAGTGTTTTCAACCAAAGAATGCTTGAAGATTTAACATTTTAAGAGTTCCTAAAGCACAGTAGAACATTCAAAACACTTTTTTGGGAAATCCAGTTAGTTATGGCTGTTGTAAGGGGTGGATGGGACATTGCTTTCGTGTGGAAAACGGACAATTGCAGGTATTATGAGTGTTGTTTAATCTGAAAAGAATTGTTTATTCAGTCCAACTGAATTTTTGACAAGAAACTTATCACATTTTTTAATTTAAATGATTTTCTGGCCTCTTTGACTTCAAATTTGTTTCATAAGCCCATGCATTACAGCAGGCTAAAAAACAGGGTTTATGAAAATTTGAAAAAAATGGAAATGGTTATGAAATACATCAAGCAACCTTAATGACATCATAAAATATAAAACCATACCAATGTGAAAAAGGCCAATCAAAACAAGTTAGTTAATGAGTTAGATAGGCATTTTTATCAAAACACTCCTTTCTTGGATGGATGTGACAAATGGGTGTGACGGACACATTTGAGTGGTCTGCATTAATTAAAGAGCATAAATGGATAATAACTCATTGTGCCCTTTTTAGTGCACTCTTAAAATCTCTACAAAATAACTAGAATTGGGGACATAATGATATTTATATTTGAGTAGTGAAAGAAAGGTTGTTTTGATGTGTACGGGTTTGTGATGGATTTTGTTACAAAAGGAACGGACAAAATTAAAAATTATTTGTCCGAGCCCATAAAGATCGTACGATCTTAATGTGTAGGGTACCATTAATAAAGCTCTTCCAATGTATTTCAAACTTATATTACAAGTGGAATATTTAATTCTGGGGAACACCCCAAATTCTACTCACTTAAAATAGGGGGGATGTGACAAAATAGTGAACGGACAATGAGTGCTCGAATCCATATTGCTGTAAACAAAAATTAGAGTGAGCTATAACAACAATGTTTTAGCCAATAATCTTAGGACATAATTATCATATTGACCATAATTTTGTTAACAAGAAAAATTGAGTTTGTTGTAGCACCCCTTTTAAATGTGTGTAAAAGTGAACGGACAATGTCACACCACACACTGAATTTTGTGGTGCCATACAACTTATAAGAAAAGCTATTTCATTAATTTTGATCTTAATTACAAAGGGCGACTATTCTCCAACAAAAATAATAAAGTAGAGGAATAGAGAATTGTGGGTGTTGAAGACTGGCAGCTTGACAAATATAAAACCTTAATTCCAGTTGGAACCAGAAATGCGGTCATTTGAGGCATGTTATGATATCACAACACCTACTTGTGGACAGAGCAAGTTGGTTAAGCTATGGAGGTAGAGCCCATAGGGAGGAATGGAAAAAAACACAATATATACTCGAGCCATAATTTTGAACATCGAGGAAGGAAAAGACAACATTCAAAAAAGTGGCGCCTAATATGAATGGCGATGCATCTAATCTTGGGACCATCATTTGCTCTCATTTAGCGCAAAATAATCTGTCACGCCACCCTACCTTTGGTAGTGGTAGACAGGAGTCAAAGTTTCGGAGGAAGGTGGTGATTGCCACCTTGTTATATTTTTCTTTTCACTTCTATCAAAAATATATGCTTTATGCACTTAATACCTCCTGTTTATGTTACAAACCTCAATTCCTTTCATAATCACCCCCAAAACCTAGCACAATCACACATTCCTGTATTTTTAACTCAAAATAGAAACTGGCTTATTCTTAGCAGTATTGCTGAGTGAGGTGTTTCTGGCCACCCCTGAGAAATCAAGTTTCCCATGATTATTACTTCATTAAAACATTACTATGATGTCAAATGGAGGACTATTGGAATGTTTTTGGTGTCAATGGAAAGAGGAGACTTACACCAATCCACCTGTACCAAAATCAAAAGGATCAGGGGCTTTGTAACTAAAAAAATCCAAGGGGGACTTAACCAACTCCCTTAAAATGATCCGGGGGATGAAGTTTAAAGTACAATTTCATGCAGATTGTGCATGCTATTTTGAAAATCAACGAAGGGTGCACTTGATCGTTTTTCCTATATGCTAATTGTGTTTGTTGACCCCAAAAACCTTAGTATAGACACCTCATTTGTGCTTTTAGACCAAATGGTTGAGGAGTTATGATCCATGATATGCCTTATAAAGGTCATTGACCTTTGACCTTGAATATCTGACCAACGCAGCTGCCAGAAGGCCGGACAAATTTTTTCATAATAATTCACATATAGCCCTACAAGAATATACCAAAAGTCCTTTTATTAGAATTTTTTCAAGGTTGAATCGCATATGGCCTCTACTAAAGGTCGCACTGCTGTAGACAGCGCATAAACAACGTTTAAAATAGGTACGCGATACGCCCGTGTACTGGTTGCACAAGCCGGTATACTGCGTACGCTTAGTTCAAACAATTGTTACGGCAACTATAAGCTAGCACATGACGACACCGAGTTTCACAGGGCAGGAGCCAATTTTCTTCGCACTACCCAAACAACGGATTAAAGAACTTGACATTCTTGCCTAGGTAAAATGTTATTACCTTTTATCAACAGCTCTATGCTGACTCGCTGAGATGCTTTTCGATGAAGTTGCTGAGAAAAGTTGATCCATGAGTCGTACGCCATCGCTATGTGCAACCTAGAAAAATATCCGCTTTTCCACCGTGCACCACTTAGAAGCGGTCCCGGGGAAGCGGTATGCCGTAACTGGCCCGTTACAGGCCCATAAGTGGCTCGCGGAGCTGTTCGGCGAGAAAACGGCAGCCGTAATATGTTCACACATACATATAAGTAAACAATTATTAGTAACATTAAAAATAAAAAAAATAAAAAAAATAAAAAAAATAAACAATTTAATTGTGGACGTTGCTAAACTGTTACTGTACAAAGTCTATGGGAAAATGACGCGTACTTTGCAACACCCGTAAAAATACAGGATTCCCTAAAACTGCAAGTTTTGTGTTAAATATATGTAATTTGGGTTTCCTAGAGTAGATATCAACATAAAATAAGTTTTCAAAAAGTTTGATGTAAGCGCAAGGCTCATTTAAATTTTCGGTCTTTTTGCTCATTTTTCGCGTGTTTTGAAAACAATGTTTTGCCCCTAATTTGCAGCCCAAATAGCAAACTTCATTTTTTATTGCTGATTTTGGGTTGTCTTATGACCCTCCACAAATTTCGTACAAAAATTCCCTCGGAAAAGTGGTCTCCTTTCCCCCCTCCCCCCTTGGGCACTAACGGGAGTGAAAACCCCTTGGTCACTTAAGTGTTGATTACACAATTAACAACATAAGTATGAGAAAGCAAAAATAATAGTCAGGAGGAATTGTGGGCGCAGGGTGGAAATGGAGTACAGACTTTTTTCTATCGGTTGATTTTGTTAATGAGGACCTAAACCAATAATTTCTGGAGGGTGTACACAAATTCATTCAAATGGTCATAATTTTATGCTCTACATCCAGGTTTAAAGCACAAGGAATCTACTGGACGGTTTCTTCACATCACATTACCATCAAATCCAATATGGCCACCCGAAATCATGTAATTGAGCATAACTCATCAAGTATTTGTGATAGAGGCATAACTATGGGCTCTATACATAGTAGGAACTCATATCTGACATTTCAAGTGTGTTATAGTCTGATTTTTTATTCCTGTCAGTAAACGCATATTGTCGATGGTACAAATTTATTTGGAGGGGATGTGTTGAGATTAAAACTAAAAAGCCGTAAATGCTCAACTTTGTTCAATTGAATAAATGCTTTAACCCATTTTACATGAACCATTTTGTATCGAATATGTAAAGGCTTGGTACAAGAATTAATTGAATAGATTGTCGTGCAGTCTGAGACGCGCTATCGATTCCTTTGTTTGGAGTCAATCAAAGAACGGATAAAGTGTCACGAACATCGAGGCCGGTGTGGCAGGAGATATTGTCCGCTGGGCTCACAGTCCGGGAACAATGGTGAACAATAGGGCAATCGATTCAGTTGACTCTTCACGCAACATTAGTTTCACGCTTTATTCCGTTGTCGTCTATGGAGCCCGGACTATGGTTCCTACCGGACCATATCACCTTTCACACCGGGTAAACCTCTTAACGTTGAGGAGGATTAGGCCACGTAAATATTGTATATTGTTTGTTATGAGTGACCAAAACTCTTAGTACTTAAAAAAATGATTGGACCAAAATATAATGCACATCTGGAAGAGGACGAATAAATGGAAATGTATCAGATTTTCTATTATTCATTAGTGACGTGAAAGAACTTTGGTTGATAATAATTACTTATTCGTATGATACTCTTTTCTTATGTTGAACGCTTCAGTTTTGTTCAAATTTGGTGTTTTCAATTTATTCAGCGCATTTTCCTTCCATTTTGGTTCGTGAGAAAAGGAACATATTTGAATTATGGCCTTAATCTGATCTGGTATCGTCACATCGAATTTCTTTTGTATTGATTAGGTTAAGTATACAACCTCTTAGAACGAATGGAATCGTCGACACGCCCCAAAAACGTTTAATTAACTGACAGGAATAAAAAATCCTACTATAACATGCAGACCCATCAGGATGGCAACCAATAGATACGAGGTCATTTCCAGAAAGAAAAGGAATGCTTACCTATGCATTAGTTCACACCTAAAATATAAATAATCGAAAACATCACTAAACGCTCTGTGTAAATAAAACCCAAACCGCATGAAAATCAGATACTCCTTTTTTTCATTTTGGTATCAATGAAAAGAGTAGGATGATAGTTATCCATTGGTACCAACATCATTAGTGTATGTAGTATTCCTGCGTCGTACTAGGCGTGTTGTTACTTCTCTCCTAAAGGGGTGCCCCCCCCCCCATCCATCACTTTGGGAGCGTAATATGTCAATTGTGGGGTCATGCAGAATTGGTGTTAGCAAGGTGGAAAAAAATCTTGAAGAAGGATTAATAATACAGGGTGAGTAAAAAAAAATCTACCCTGAATATGTCTGCCATTTTGTATTTTTTAAATGACATTTATCTAACATATGTGGTATCATCGGAAAGGCTATTTCATTGTCTTTAATTTGCTGCACAGATAACTCCAATCGGATAAGTATAGGCCGAGCTACAGTCTTTTGAATCAAGTAATCAGATCTTACCCCTATCCACGGATTCTCATTTGAATGCACGACGGCCAACTAAGAAAATGACTCCCCAAAATGATGATAAGGGTATGTATATGTTTATGTCAAATTAAAAGGTGTCTTAAAGGTGTACAAGCGTAGAAGTCGGTAATAATGGTAAGTTTTATTTGAAACACTTATTTTTTTTTCAAGATGTGGCATATTTCAGTCTACAAATAGAGACAATACTTTAAACCTCAAAACGTTGGCACCGATGTCAGTTCCTGCATATGGTATGATTAATTTAACTCAAGAACCTGATGCATGTATCAAGTTACTTTATTTTTCAAATGATTTTTATGAGTGATGAGGGTGTAGAAACGTTAAGAAGGGGTCGATGGTAAATTGTGACTGGATTTTGTGGGGTTAAATAGCGTCGCATTTATTCAGCAGCCAATAAATAGCCCGATTTTCTTCGGGACACTGATTTGCTTCGCTGAATCGCCGTCAATATTTATGTGAATCGTGTACAAGAGCGCAAATACACTACGTGATTGATTCAAACGACTGTAGCTCGGTCCAGACCTAACCGTTTAGTGAATGTTTTTGTAGCCAAATTACAGATAATGAAATAAGACTTTCAAATGATATACCACATTATGTTAGATATATTTACCTTAAAAATTCTAAAATGGCGGACACAATCAGGGTCATTTTTTTTACTCCACCCTGTATCTAATATTCTGTGAATTATTCAAAGCATTATTACTTCATGAATTATGGCGTCTGCGAGTAAAACTGAATAATAACATCGAGGGCATCTTAAAGAGGTTTTAAAAATTTTTAATAATATTTTGTTCGAAAAGTAACCCGCCGGTATCGAAAATCAAACCAACAATTGACAAACATTGGCAACGCGCACATAAAAGGCTGACTCAGAGATTTTCCAATGAGGCGCACTTCATTTTTCAAACAAATTTGTTTTTTTTGGCAATTACATAATGCTTTCCTACACTAATCACTCTGTGAATAACTAAGCTCAAATCAAAGTTCTTACTATAGAAAATCACAACTTTTGTTATATATTTGCCGGAGTCCGGAATTCTGTTTGAAACACGGGTTATCCTATGCACGTGTTATAGGGCCTCCATTTTTCTGATAACTTTTAAAAATAGTATTTCTTCAATTTTATTGAGAAGAGATTTTCTCACGGAAAAGGATTTGTTTATATGAAAAGAGAGAAAAGGGGAATAACCTTAGTTTGTTTTTGTAAGTGCACCGTTAGATTGGCTTATTATGTATCGGACCCCCGAAACGAACGAAAACGTTGCAACGAAACGAAAACGAAAATAGCGCGAAACGAGTCGAGGCGAAAACGAAGCGAGAAACAATGTAAATGATGGGCAATAGGCATGGAAAACGTATTAGAGAAGTGTAGACTTGCAATGGAGGGCAAATGCAGACAGTCCGTTTCGCTAAAATAAATAGTGATTTTTAGCCGAAACACGTATAAAGACAGGAGCAGGCCTAGTTACATTGCGGCGGTGAGGAGTAGCCGGTTTCGGTGAAAAGAAAGTGTGTTTTTAAACGAAACAATGTTGACACCTAGGAAGGGATACTTGCTATGTAAAAACAACCTTTTGGCGTCAGTGTTGCATTCCTTGGCTGTGAAGTGAGCCGGTTTTTGTGAAAATAAATTGGGATTTGTACGCGAAACAATGTTGAAAATACTAGCTAGATAAATACAACCTTTTGGCATCCAGCGTTGCATTCCTTGGTTGTGAAGTGAGCAGGTTTCGGTGGAAAATAAATTGTGAGATTTTTAACGAACAATGTTGAAACATAGGCAGGGAAACTGAAACGTGCTATGTAAAAAAACAACCTTTTGGAATCCGTGCTGCTGATTCCTTGCTGTGAAGTGAGCCGGTTTGGGTGATGTTGAAAATAAATTGTGATTTTTAGCGAAACAATGTTGAAATACTAGCTAGAGATACATACAACCTTTGGACATCCAGCGTTGCATTCCTTGTCGGTGAAGTGAGCAGGTTTAGGTTGTGAATTTGAAAAAAATTGTGATTTTAACGAAACAATGTTGAAAGATATTCTAGCTATTCTAATTATAGAAGTGTAGAATTTGCAATGGATTGTAAATGCAGACGCCGGTTCGCTAAAAAATAATGTGATTTGTAGCGAACAACGTTATATAAAGAAAAACGGAGCAGGCATACTAACATTGCGCATGAGGAGTTTTTAGTAGCCGGTTTCGGTGAAAAATAAATTGTGTATTTTAACCGAACCACCAGTTGATGAAACATAGGAATGGAAGGGGATGACTTGCTATGTAAAAACAACCTTTGGCATCCAGTTTGCATTCCTTGGCTGTGACGTGAGCCGGTTTCGGTGAAAATAAAATTGTGGATTTTTAGCGAAACCCAATGTTTGAAAATATAGCTAGATACATACAACCTTTTGAATTCCGGAGTTTCGTGGATTCCTTGTATGTGACCACCCCACCAAGTGAGAGGTTATCCGGTGTGAAAATAAAATTGTGATTTTTACGGAACAATGTTGATGAAACATAGGAAGGATATACTGGCTATGTAAAAAAAACCTTTTGGCATCGACAGTGTTCATTCCTTGTCTGTGAAGTGAGCCGGTTTCGTTGGAAAATAAATTGTGATTTTTAGCGAAACAATGTTGAAATACTAGCTAGATACATAAAACCTTTGACATCCCAGGTTGCGTCCTTGTGTGAAGTGGTGAGCAGGTTTTCGGTGGATGGAAATAAATTGGATTGTTAACGAAACAATGTTGTGAAACAATAGGAAGGGATACTTGACTATGTAAAAAAACACCTTTTGGCATCCAAGTGTTGCATTCGCTTGGCTAGGAAGTGAGGCCGGTTCGTGTGTGATTGTGTGAAAATAAATTGTGAATTGTAGACGAACCACCATGTTGAGAATACTAGCTAGATACATACAACCTTTTGACACCCAGCATTGCATTCCTTGGCTGTGACGTGAGCCGGTTTCGGTGAACAATGTTGGATTTTTAAAGAAACAATGTTGAAAATAATAGCTATGTACATACAACCTTTTGGCATCCAGTGGTGCATTCCTTGGCTGTGACGTGAGCCGGTTGGCTATTCATTTCGTTTTAACGAAACAAGGTTGAAATATACTAGATATGTACATACAACATTTTGGCATCCAGCCGTTAACATTCTTGCTGTGAGGTGCGGGTTTCGCGTGAAAATGAAAATATAAATCTTGAATTTTTACCGAAACAATGTTGAAAGATAGGGAGGGAGGGATATTAGCTAGGGCCTATGTTAATACACACTTTGGAATCCAAACATCCAATTGTGGATCCTTGGCTGTGAAGTGCGCCGGTTTCTGTGAAATAAAATTGTGATTTTTAACGAAACAATTTTAAAAAAAGAATGGGATACTAGCTTAGTAGATTACAAGCTTTTAGCATCAGTGGGGCATTCCTTTGTGGGGTGAGCCGCTTTCCCTATAGATAAATTGTAGTGACTTTTAGTGAAACAAAGTGTAAAGCGGGAGGCCTACTACGTTGCCGGGAGATTGAGGAGTTATATGAGCCGGTTTCGCTTAAAATAAAATTGTGATTTTTAACAAAACAGATGTTTGCAAGATATTGAAAGATAGGAAGGAGGATACTATAATAGCAAGGCTAACACAACCTTCTGTAGGCATATAATCCCGGGATATTATCATGATGGTGGACTGAGCCGGCTTGCCGCTATTAAGTAAGACCAATGTTGATTTTTAACGATATCAACGCTAAGAAGAGTACAAAAACTTATAGTATAGGCATAGGCTACCTGTGATGAAAAGTTAACCGGTTTCGCTAAAAAAAGAAATTGTTTGATTTTTAACGAAAAAATTTACTAGCAAGACGCAAAAACCTTTGGATATGGCGTAGACTAAGACGGTTTCGCTAAAAATAATTGTGATTTTTAACGAAACAGATGTGAAAGGAATAATAAGCAAGGCCAACACAACCTGGCATAAATATGCGGTATGTCAGGATGTGGACTAAAGGCCCCACCGGGGGGGGGGGGTGTCACTCTCATTGAGAACCTGTACACCATCCGCGAACATAACTTTCTGAAAAGCACCCTAAACGCGGATGTAAGCCTTGGCTATAAAATGATACCCTTTAATGCGTATAACACATGCCAGTTTCCACCCTAAGCACAGCTGTTGCTTATATAGCATTTAAAAGAGTGATTTTTAAATTAAAAAGACACATCCCTTTTTCCAGAACTCCACAATTTGCCTACCCTTTCACGGATCAGCTTGCAAATTTATATCCTTTTCCAATTTTTGGCAATTTTGACTCCAATACGCGTCCGCGAGATCCTGCCGATCCATGAAAAAAACATACCTTTTCCTGTTTTTGCACGGGATGGTTTGTACAAGCCATAATGAGGTTGACCCCCCCGGGACTTCCAACAAAGTTGCATAAAGTTTCACAAAGATGATTTGCGTATAAAACCTATGTAATTTGTATAGGCCGAAAAATTTTCCTAACTGTGCGCAACTTTCTTTAACTTTGAACAACTTATGACAACGTTGCGTACCTCTTCACAACTGCATGACGCAACTTTGCAATTTTCAACAATGCAATTTAGTGCAACTTTGGAAATCTTCCCAAGTGTAATGGCAACGTTGACGAAAAATAAATTATGTGAGATAGAAAGCAGTATATAGACGATCACATACTACTAGCATTCCCCGGGTGCTAGCAGGAAAACATAAGTTCCACGCTTTATTCCGTTCCGTCGTCAGTATAGAA
The DNA here is from genome assembly GCA_023653785.1 of Ophioderma brevispina. Classification (NCBI taxonomy): domain Eukaryota; kingdom Metazoa; phylum Echinodermata; class Ophiuroidea; order Amphilepidida; family Ophiodermatidae; genus Ophioderma; species Ophioderma brevispina. Next base: position 26,138 of record JAMKCH010011148.1, on the reverse strand, counting down.
AGCGGACCATGGCCTCCGGGGGACTCTAATTATTCTCTTTTACACTGGGCAAGATTAATGCGAATTGTAAACAGGCGGTTTCGTAAAGATTTAAAAACGAAACTACGTGAAGAGATATAAGTCGTTAGGCCATTTAGGCCTACTATCCTAATAAATAAAGAGTTATATAGCCGTTCGCCAAAATAAAATGTGATTTTTACGCGAAAAACCAAAGCAAGGTTTCAAGAGATATAGAAAGTCAGTATAGGCGTGGCGGCGCTGTGACTTAAAGAATTAAAGAGTGTAAGCCGGGTTCGCTTAAATAAATTAGGCCCAGGTGAATTTCTAACCGAACAGTGAAATTGAAATACCCCCACGAATACTACATGACTAATTTAGTATCTCGATCGAGTGCGCCCAACACTACCCGCGGAAGAAGAAGCGAAGCGCGCCAGTTGCTGACAACGGTGTGTAGGGCCTACCTCATGGCGGAAAGAACTTAGTGAAGTGCACCCGGGGGAATCCACTGGTTGAATCAGAGGGAATTGGAGGCTGTTTGTGCTGAAGTTAATGCCTTGAGGCAGAAGATGAACAAACATCGGGAGGATGTTCGACTGATTTGAGATCAACTTTCAACCAAGCCCCATTGGCATTGAAGTGACAACTATCGGGTACAAATGTATCATGGGTGTACTAGTCCAGATACACTGATAGAATCAGTGGGAGCTTACTTGTCGAGTGTAGGCCTACTCATGTTGACGAATTGGGAAATGTTTACACACATTGCAGTGGGGGTCGTAGGGGCAGCGGGGGCGGGGAGGGGTGCACTTACCCCAATCAAATGGAAATTCCATTGAAAAGTGTATTATAAAAAACTGGCCTGTGTATCCCTCCCCCCACCATGGTTGTGCCAGTTAGCGTAGCCAGTGGGGGGGGGGGGCAGGGGGAAAGAGGCCCGCGGGACAAATAAAATGGAGATGTAACCAGGGGAGCCCCCCCCCCAAAGACAAAAAATAGGGATGGGAGAGGGGAGGAAAGAGGGGAGAAGGGAAATGGGAAATGCATATGTTTCAATAATAAAGGGAAAAAAAGAGGACAGCTCAGGGACAAAGGTGAATATTGATTAAAATTATCAAATATTAATTTTAAGTATGAAGGTCAATGTTCAAATAATCGACATCAGTCAGGGGCATAACGTGGACCGTTCTGGGGGAGATGGTGGAAGGCGCCGTACATGGGTCACTTGTGGGGGGGTCAAAAGCCGGTTTGGGTTTTGATTTTTTCCAGTGAGAGGGTAAAAGCGGGCTGATTTAGCATTATTTTCAATATTTCTTCCGGTTTTTAAAAGTTGTCGGGGGCAAGTTGCCTCTCCTGGTTTACGCCCTGATCAGTGCTTACAAATTATACCTTTTGGTATCTCATGATTAACAGTTCTGATGGATCATTCTTTTAAAATTCTATTTTCAAAACAATGTGGTACAACAGAACTGGCTTGCTTGGATCACAGTGGGTCTCTTGGATTGCCAGAACCGATAATAGTTGACCAGGGCTGGTATGCAGAGATCGGTACTGGCGACCTTGCTTGCCGGAACTGGATGACTGGGGCCTGCTTCCTGATTCTAGACAGCCCCTGAACTTAAGTGCAGGGAGTCGGAGAGGATGGAGTTTGACCCGGCTTTTAGGATCTGGACATCTGAACCTGGCTTGCTGAATTTGACAACTTGTCCTTGCTTAGGGAGGGTTTGTCTGAAATCTGGGCTTGGTGGGATCTGGATGACTGGAACTTGCTTGATTGGATCTGGACAATCAGAACCTTGCTTGATTGGATCTGGATGACTGGCATCTGCGCAGAGACCCGGATGACTGGAACATGGCTTGCTGAATGGATGGAATGGATATCTAGGCTTGCATGGCTTTGGATGGGTAGTACCTACGGAAATTTGGGCTTACCAGATCCTTGTTTGCAAATATTTGGTTACGGGACCATGCTTGCTGGACTGGATGACTCGGAACCGTGATTCGCGATTTGCTGGACAACTGAACCTTACTTGAGAGGGTCTGAATAACTGGAGTCATTCTTTTATGATCTGGACCATCTGGAACCTGGCTTGCTGGTGGAATTTTGGACAAATAGTCCTTGCTTACACAACAGGAGTGGGTTGTCCGGAATCTGGCTTGGGGGGCTATGGATGACGGAACTCGTGCTAGGATCTAGATAAAAAGAACCTGTCTTGTTTGGATCTTAGAGGACTGGAAACTGTGGTGCAGGGACCCAGAAGAACGTGAAAGAGGGCTTGCTTGGATCTGATGACTAGAAATGTTGCTTGCAGGGCTTGGAGGGGTGTACTGTTATTGGGATTTGAATCAATGAGAGGACTGATGAGAATTTGTTTGCTGGGATGTGTGACTGCAACATTGCTCATAAATTCCGAAACAACTAGTTAAACTGGTTAAATAGGACGAACATGTCATTTCACCAAAAAAAGGTTATTTACAACTGTAGGACTGTCATGTGGACTAAGCTTGACACTCTGCACAAAAGATGTGATCAAGAGGTCTATTTTTCAGTTTGGGTAATAACAACTGGATCGAGTTCTCACTGTTGATAGAGACAGAATCAGCCGGACTTTATTGGTGGGAACAAGGTAAGTACATAGTTTTTACTGCTAAACTTGTGATCTAATGGTTCCCGCGTTTAGTGTCCTCAATTTTGTTTCACGAACCACACTGATAAATAAAACAAATACAAACAAAAAGCCTTTTTTTAAAAAAAGTGAAAAATTCAACAGCTTCCGCTTGCTGAATAATAAGATATTGAATTTCAAAGAACTTCAAGCTGAATTTGCAAAATTAAGTGTAGTTTGAATGGCTTAATAACATTTAAATATTGAACCAGTGTAGCAGGAAATATAATCCTCCATTGTTGATTATTTAACATAGCTAGAATATCTTTCAAAATTATTTCATTGAAAAAAATACACAAAATTTATTTTTCACCGAACCGGCCAAAACTCCTCATCCAGGTGTAAAAGGAATTCATAGTCCGCTGGAACCACGGTCCCCTTCCATAGACGATAACGGAAGTTTAAAAGCGTGGGAACCAGAGTGAGTGCCCTATTCTAAACCGTTTGAAGGTTGACAAAAGTAACGGGGCACTATATTTCCTGCCACATCGGGCCATGCAGTGGGCTACCCTATAGCGGTACCGTTTTTTCGCTAAAAATCAAAATTATCTAGCGAAAACCGGCTCAACCATAAAAGAATGCAACCTATATACCAAAAGGTTGTATTTACATAGATAGTACCCATCATCTTCAGCATTGTTTCGTTTAAAAATCACAATTTATTTTCACCGAAACCGGTTGTAAAAAGTAATCGTATTCCCCCTGAGCCAAGGTCCGCTTTCAATAGGCAATAACGGAAAAAAGTGTGGAAAACTACGATGTTGCGGTAGAGTCGAGTCTATAGTTTTGGTGTAACCAGGGACAATATAACGGAGGACTATATATAGGGGGGGGGGAACTATATATATAGACGGGGGACCCCGCTCACTTCACAGCCAAGAATGACGGCTGGATGCAAAAAGGTTTAGGCCGATTTCTAGTATTCCTTCCTATATTTTCAACATTATTCGTTAAAAAAAATCATAATTTATTTTAGCGAGAAACCGGCTAACTCCTCCACTCCGGGCAATGATATAGGCCCCATACTCTTATGCTCTTAACCGTTGTTGCGCTAAAACACCACAATTATCTTTAGTGAAACACGCCGCAACATTGTTCCACCGCTATCGTCTATGGAAAGGAGACCATGGCTCCAAGGGACTCTATGTTCCTTTACACCAACCACCCATAAAGCAATGTTATAATCACTGCCTAAAGTTGTATTTAAATAGCTAGAATATCTTCAACATTGTTCGTTAAAGACCACCGATTTATTTTCACTGGAAACCTGATCACTCACAGACAGGAAGACAAACACTGGTGCCAAAAGGGGGTTGTAGTGTACATAGCTTTATTTTCAACATTTGTTCGTTAAAAATCACAATTTATTTCACCGAAACCTGTCACTTCACAGGGACAAGGAATGCAACGCTGGATGTCAAAAAAAGGTTGTATGTATCTAGCTAGTTTTTCAACATCTGTTTCGCTAAAAATCACAATTTATTTTCACCGAAAACGGCTCACTTCACAGCCAAGCAGTGCAACACTGGATGCCAAAGGTTGTTTTTACTAGCAAGTATCCCTTCCTGTTGTTCAACATTGTTTCGTTTTAAAACTCACAATTTATTTTCACCGAAAGGCTTAACTCTCATCGGCAGCAATGTTAGTAGGCCTGTTCCTGTTTCTTTATAGCTGTTGTTTCGACTAAAAATCACTATTATTTTGAGCGCGAAACGGGCTGTCCTTGTCTGCATTTGCTCCATTGCAAAGCTACACGTCTATTAATTAGAATAGCTAGATAGAAATCTTAAAACATTGTTCGTTAAAAAATCACAATTTATTTCATCGAAACCTGCTCACTTCACAGACAAGGAATGCAACGCGGGATGCTCAAAAGGTTGTATGTATTTATCTAGCTAGTATTTTCAACATGTTTCGCTAAAAATCACATTTATTTTCACCGAAACCGGCTCTCACTGCACAGCCAAGGAATGCAACACTGGATGCCAAAAGGTGGTTTGACATAGCAAGGATTCCCTTCTTATGTTTGCAACATTGGTTCGTTAAAATCACAATTTATTTTCACCGAAACCGGTCAACTCCTCATCGCCGCCAATTGTTAGTTGGCCTGCTCATGTTTCTTAATAACGTTGTTTCGCTGAAAATCACTATTATTGTTTAGCGAAAAGGCGAGGCTTGCATTTGCATCCATTTGCAAAAGTTACACTTTCTATGAATTTAGAATAGCTAGTATCTTTCAACATTGTTTCGTTAAAAAGCACAATTTATTTTCACCGAAACCTGCTACTTCACAGCCATAGGAATGCAAACAACTGGATGCCAAAAGGTGTTTTTACATAGCAAGTATCCCTTCTATGTTTTTCAACTTGTGTTCGTTAAAAATCACAATTTATTTTCACCGACGAAATCGGCTAACTCCTCATCGCCGCAATGTTAGTAGGCCTGCTCCTGTTTCTTTATAAAGTTGTTTCGCTAAAAATCACTAATTATTTAGCGAAACGGGCTATCTGCATTTGCATCCATTGAAAGTTACACTTATATAATACGTTTACAAGTGCCTATGCCTATCATTTACATTGTTTCGATTCGTTTCGCCTCGTTTCGCTGTTTCTTTCGTGCGTTCGTTTCGTTCGCGAATAATAATCAGCCTTTGAGACGAAAAACAACTTAACGAGATGTGAAACCTAATGAAAAATGTTTTAAATTAACTGTGAAACCTAATTAAAAAAATAAATCTAATAAATAATAGTTGTTGTTCAAGGGGTCAGTGACACAATGGTCATTTGGAGAAAAATGATTTAAAATAGTGTCTACTTGTGTTAATTGTGCCTTTGGAATTTAGCCCATGGTTCGCTGGCATTAATTTATCTTAAAAAATTTTTGGTCATTTATTTGTCAAAAAACATAAAAAAAAAAATGGGCCTTATTTTAGTACAGCATGCTCATATTTAAAAAAAAGGGGAGTTACGTCTTTGTATTTGACCTCGTGTGGGATGTATTGTGTTCTTTTGTTGTATTTTCGCCTTTGAGCTCCTACCATTGGTGCACATTATATAGATTTTCCCGGCATTTCGCACGTTTGGAGTCCACCGGTCCAAATTTTTTTTTTTTTCTAAGACATTTGTATTATGGGCGTTCTATTCCAGTGTTCGGTCAATCGATTCGTTGTTACAGCAGTACATTTAAAGCCAATAATGGCAATTTTTGAAGAGCGCCCAATTTTCAAAACTCCCACCGACACCCTATTTTGGCACACAGTCAGCTCAAGTGGCCTCGCATTGTTAGGAAACAACCCAACCCACCTACGACATGACCCGACACGAGAATGCTAAATTTGCGTTATTTATCATAAAATTCGCGATTTTGTAATTGAATTGGGATCCCAGCTTGGACTTACCGGAGAGCTGGAAATGCTACGTTTATGTCCGCATGATGAAATAGTGCCACCTCGAGAAAAAACATCTAACTGATTTCCTGAAACCAATAAAAAAACTAATGGATGACCGTAGACACTACATGCGCTATTTCCCGGCTAGTTCAATTGGAAGGCGTTTCCAGCAGCGTTGAATTTTATAATTTTTTTTTTGGGGATCCGTAATAATTATTCTAATTAAAAATTCTTCGTTGTGGACACCCAACATTTTCGAGCTTAACCATTCCGGGATTATAGGGTTACTAGCCCGTTACCATGACAACCGTGTAAAAATCTATTTTTTTTTGACAAACTGAGGGCGGTCTTCAAAAATATGCGCTAATATTGCTTTACCTATGTAGTGCAAGGGTCGTCTGTGCTTGCAATTTCGCTATTAAGCATTTATTTTTGACAAGTCATTCAGCTTTTTTCCTATACGTAAACAAGAACGATGCAAAACAAGGTATAGGGTTGATTTTTAATTTCGTGATGTTTTTTCTAATTGGGACGATTACTGACATCCAAATCAATTTGTTAACTTTTCGGTATAGACCTATAATGACAAATCAGTTAATGAAATTCCTTAGTATATCGAGAGACTTAAAACATGTCAAAACTAATTTTACGAAATTTCATATCTAAAAACCATGTCCACAAATGACACATCAAAATTGAGCTTGTCATATCATATGAGGTACATAAGCTTCTAATTACCCCGATGAAATTTAAGGCATGAAAATGTTAGGTTAGTAGTGTTTGATTTATGAAGCAAAATGTCTCCAAATGTGGATGAAGTCCCCACTTCAATAAAATCTCACGGGCCAATTTAGTGCACATTTTTGTCTTGCTAATTCAAATGAATATCTTTCATTTTGTTATCTCAATGCTGAAATAGAAAACATTAATTGAATCGCAAAGCTAATCCAAGAGAAATCGATTGAGCTAGTTATGCAATTGGCCGACCATTCCACGAAGTCAAATGCTTCTTTAACGAAATCGAATGACGTTTTGCTAAAATGAAATTCCAATATACATCATCGTTGAATTTCGCGCGAAAACGAACGACCCTTTTATAAAATGGAATAAGTAAATTGCGAAATTGGCCGGGAAAACCCATAATATATAATTATAATTTGTGTTTTGTAAATTCATGTTTAAAAAATATCAAAAAATCAGATTTTTTTCCACTAGACACACTCTATTTCTGTAATGTCGTCATTAAGTAAAGGATAGTATCTTACCACAAACTTAAATAGGTTCTGGCCTTTCAGGTAGTCCTCCTACTTTTCGTTTTCTGAGTGCAGGGACGTCCGTCGTTACCATTAATGCTTTGAATCCTGATGCTTCTGCTTTTCTCACCACATTCTGAGCAATTCGAGGGTTCTTCATAAATTGAACTTGCATCCAATGGATTCCATTAGGGGTGGCTCTATCGATGTCCTCGATGGTGGTGTTAGCATGAATGCTAACACCCATGACCACTCCCGCCTTTTCCGCAGCTATCAATAACAAAATTGAGTTTTGTTCATATTGTGTCGAACATATTTTTTCCAAACAGAATATATGGTTGTTTCTGTAAGATGACTCATTTGACCTACCTCTTTCTGAAACGCTATGTTAACGGGAGGTTTCCGAATTCTAAGAAATGCGTTTCAATTATATGGTGTTCAGCACCTAGGTTTAAATAGCGTGCACAGACTATAACAACAAATAACAACATTATAGGCTATGAAATACTTCTAAAATACCAAGATGTGACTTTTTCATAAATATAAATATCGTAATAGTATTACTGGATGTATGAAATTCACTAAGATGATTCATATTTAGACTTAATGTAACGAATTAATACAGAATGAATTAACCTTTGAACTCCAGTTTCTTGTCAAAAATTTATAACAAAAAAGCTGTAATTTTTCCTATTTTGTTCATGTTTCACAATGTAATCAAAATCCGAACGTGTTTTTCCCTTTCGAAACACTAGGATGCACTAGATCTATCTAGCGGTCGCAATCAAGATGCTGTTCACCTGCGCCAAATGTCCCTGCCGTCATTAAGTTGGGGATGTCAGATGGATCTTGCTGGATGTCTCAAGCAATCAGACAATATTTAGTAATTTAGACAGAAGAAGAGAAATAAAACAAGAATCTATTGTGTAGAGTGTCACTTTGCATGGGCTTGCACAAATACAATAGGCAAACGACCTTGCTATTGTCCACATTCCCTGCACACGGGTCTGCAGTTCAAATCGATGAAAATCAGGACCATGTTATAGCATATGAGAATTCAATTCCGTGATGCCAGCAATAGTGGGGGACTGTAGAGCACAAATTTCATGTGAGTGTGCAAATCTGGATAAAACTGAATTTTGGTACACAAGTACGTTATGCATTGATAATCACAAAAATTGACGGAAGCACTTGCCACAACCCTTTCATGGCCCCCAGCTTGGAGTTCAATGTTAAACAGGGGTAAAAAATTAAAATGTTCCGATTGTGTTGAAAAGTACACCATGATGTTTGTCTTGTTCAAGGATTCAAAAAGGTATAGTTTATACTACTTGTGGCCTATAGTTTTGGAATTAAGGGGTAAAAACTGTAAAAATGGTGAAAAAGTCAATTTTGGTTTGTACTGCAAAATTCCAAATAGTGTCTTAATACAGGTTTGATTCAAGGAATGAATAGTGTCAATATCTTGTGGTAGAATATTGATACATTCACTTCTCGCACTAGTTTACCTATTCTTTTCTGCGTGCAGTATTTTTCTAGGATGCACTAAATCTAAGTTAGATAATGCACGGCGCATCACAAGTCACAGTTCTACTTGTTGTTGTAATGTTGTGGTTGTTTGTAATGCGCTTTCAGTCAGCTACTAAGGCTTTTGCAACCAAGAACTCAATTAGCTCTTTTAAATTCCTCGCAACTTTTAAGTGGAAACTCTTTACAACTCAGGGCGTTGGCAAGAGCAGTAGAAAGCATCTCTACAGGGTGCCCAAAAAAATGCAATCCTCGCAGTCGGTGCCTATCATTCAAAATTTACAATATTCAAATTTTAATACAGATTCTGAATGACGAACTTGTTAAGTACATCCTGTTCATTTTTGTTTGAATACGCGTTCACTAGTTTTGAAAACAAAGCTATTATGTAACCCGCTGTCAAATTACCGCATTCCAAGTTGTTGCCTTGCCTTAGGATCGTTGAACAGGTTTCACTGAAAATGGAATAAAATGTCAACATCCAAAAATCTCCTGGTATAATCCTGTCTGTTTTACCAAAATACATTACTAAATATTTGGTCGTAATTGTTTTTTATATCCAAGGTCGTTTATTGTCTGTACAGTATTGGCTCTACTCATATTTAGAATCGTAACTTAGCGACTTGGCCAAGCTGTTATCTCCAGTGGGTCTGACAAATCTGCGTGAATATGGTATATTGCAGCGGATGGATTAAACAACCAAATGAATGGAAATGGTTGGCTATAAGTTCAAAATTATTTTAATACTAAATATTTGTTTATTGTTTTAATCCACGGTCTTTTATCATCTGTGCAGTATTTTCATCTACTCATATAGAACATAACTAGCGACTTGGCCCAAACTTAAATGTTTTATCTGTAGTGTGTCCTGATCCAATCCATGTCTATATTGCAAATTGCAGCGGAGGGATTCATATACCAATAAAAGGGAAATGGTATGGATGGATTTTGAAGACCATTATGATAAAGAATGTTATAATATGGACCATTTGATAGATACAACCAACAACACAAATAACCCACTGAAACCAAACTTGAGTTACAAACAACACATGTCAGAACTTTGTATTGTGAACAGACACCATTTCCCTCTTGTCAAAGACATGTTTTCCTTCAAGTTTTTTTAGTTACAAGGTGTATACTGGTTCATTGAACAAACTTTAGTAGTACGGATACAGAAAGAGACATTCAAAACAAACTACAGGCACCTGCATCCTTTCGCATGCCTTGATTGTGTATTCATCCGTTCACCTTGGCTGGCCCTTTACATTGTGCCTTATTTATGTTAATTCGCCTGGGTTCTCCGCCCACCGGACGGCAACTCAGCTGACATTGACCAGTATGTTGAGCAAAGGCTCGGCGTGCAGATATCTCGCAACATTCACATTAAAAAAGACAGGATAGTACCAGGAGATTTTTGAAGTTAAAGACAGTTAATCAACTTTTCAAGGTGAACTACTTCAACGATCTAACGAAAACTTGGAATGGGAATGGTAAATTTGACAGGGTTAATTAATAGCCTTTGTTTCAAAATAGTGAACGATCGGTATAAAAAATTGGACAGGATGTACGAACAAGTTTGTCATTAGGAATTATGGTATAAATTGAATCATTATAGTTAATTTTGAAATTATGCACCGACCTGCGAGGATTGCATTTTCTTGGGACACCCGTTGTAAAGAGATTCATAGGCAGGGTCAGGGCAACGGGAGCAGAAGCAAATCATCACGGTGTTTTTTAGAACGAAGCAAAAACAACTCCGCGTAATCGTAGTCCAGGCGGTTGGCGGCCACGTTCATTCATAGCGCAAAATGCCGAACGAGTCATTGGACGAGCTGAACAGTGAAGTCACTGTGCGCGTTATAAATAGATCAGTGAGTGGCGAGTGGGAAATTCCCGTACGGAGTCGCGACGGATCTAAAATTTGCTTGCTAGTCGGTGGTGCATTGTGCTGCAAAATATCATCAAATCGTTTTTAAGACCGGACATGAGAGGATTGATACATGCAGGGTCAACGAATCATTCCACGGTGGTGCATAGGAGAAACTGGTTACGGGCCTGGGACATGGTCCGCAGCTATAATTAACGGTGACCCTGCGATTGAACAGGAGGTCAAACCCGCCTCGTTAGTTTATGTTTCAGTTTTATTTCATATCATTGCACAATACAATAAACATCAACAAATATAAAAATGATAATCGTAATGGAAAAAAAGGAAAATAAAAATAGATTTGTATAATTTGCAAAAGCGATGTGGATGCCAGGGAAAACGCAAAGCGTGTATTAGTGGCACCCATCCCGTAGTTACACATTAAGCATATAAACTATGATATGGTTGGTAAAGACATCATAACAAGCAATAAATGGTGATACTACACATTTAGAAAGAAAGGGTGCCGACCTTAAACATAAAAATAGATAACAACAAAAAAAAACCGATAAGTAAAGAAAAAGTTACCCAATCAGGGATCGGAGAGATATGAATCATCAAGGAGATGTTTTAAGAGTGTTTTACAAAAAAGCTAAGGATGATTGACTGTTTAAGAGGGGATCAAATGGATTCCATAGAGGGCCCCTTTGAATCCTGATTGTATTTTCTGCGAGCTTGGTATTAGTCAGTCTTACATAAGGTCCTTAGATGCTAGAGGTTCATATGGGTGACGTCTGTATGGTAAGAGTCCAGAAAAAATGATCATTAAGATGTTGGGAGGGAAGTTGGTCATACGGGTATTATACCTGAAACTGCGCGGTCGGGAAAGAAAAGGTCGTGAATATTTAAGCGTGTTCATGGAGGAAAAAAAAAAAAGAGGGTCGGTATGGGCGAGCCAATGAGGAATTTGTACATGACGAGAATCTGTTTTTGCTTTAACAAGAGCGGTCACCGCCCGTGTGGATTCGTTGCAACCTGTGGTTGGTGGGGTTGTGCGTTGGTACTTTGAAGCCCGGTTTGGGATGACCTGAAGAGAATGGCTATTGTAACTGATGCCATGGCCCTTAAAAATAAAGAACGGTCCTTTAATTTTGTAATGATGGAATTGTGGTTATTTTGATAGCTGCTTTTAGCCTATTGTATTTTTTGTATTGGACAGACTTTGATTTTGCGCACCTTGTTTTTACCGCGATACAGGGATTCACTGGGCGTACTTGGTTTGTTTCATGCGGTGAAGCCCTGTGTTCCCGCCGTGTGAAGCCCCCCATCATCCGCTCCCGGCCATGTACGACGGCTGTTATGTATTTTTTGTATTCTTTTTTAAATGATTTGTACAGGGGTCACAAAGGTTTGCATAGGTCACAAAGATCACATGGGGTCACAAAGGTCACATGGGGTCACCAAGGTCACATAGGTCACCAAGGTCACAAACAGCCGCCCCATCCCACCCTTCCCGAACGCAACCCCACCCTTCCCCCTCCGACCCACCCACCCTCCCGTTGTATGCCACCCGACCGCTCCCGGCACACCGATTTGTGAATGGGCTAAATGTGATGTGAAGTCAGCAAGGGGTCAGTGATGGTTCAAGGTCAAATGGGGTCCCCAAGGTCACACAAAGTCACCAAGGTCACCAAGAAGGTCACCAAGCGTCACAAGAAGTCACAAGGCCACCACAAGGTCACCAAGGTTCACATGAGGTCACCCTGCCCCTCGGCGTGCACCCCACCCTCTCCGGACGCACACCACCCTTCCGACGCCACACCCGCACCCTACCCGATGCACACCACCCCGACACGACCGACGCCCCACCTCGACCATTTACACCCCACCCTGCCCCTCCCCAACACCCCACCCTTCCACTCATCATGATTCACCACCACAAGATGTATGGGTTAGTAGTTTTTCATGTAGCAAACGGAATATTGCATATCCGTGTACCATTTTAGCGATACAGCAATTATGCCATAGTTAATTAGCTATTTTGCATACCAAAGCCGCATGTATCAGGAAAATTTCACATAGCAAAGAGATGGCATTTCATAAATGGGTTTTCGTGTGTTTGCAGTGAAGGAATTTTTTGTTTTTTTTAAAAGGATTTTTAAAATATAGTGTGATTATGCTGATTTTGCATATCAATTAGCTCATTTGCAATATGTAATCTGCTCGAAATATGCCCATCTAATAAGATCAAGAAAAAACTCTTGAACCAGCTTCCTTCCACAAGTTTACATCATTATCCACCTTAAGGAACTCCAGATAACTTGAACACAAAGCCTTGAGGGGAAGGGTTGTCATTTTGACCGGACAAAATAAGCTAATTAGTATTCATGACCATGCCAATAATGCAGCAAAAAGATACACATAAATCGGTACACCGCACTATCATCATTTAAGTTTGAAGTAACTCGGGATTAGCGTTTAGCCAGCATAGCATTTCAAAAAAAGGTTAACCGCAAGTGAAAAATATGTGCAAATAAGCTAATTAAAAATTTATGAATCTGCAAAAAAAAGCAGCCAAAAAAGCTACACATAATACTGAGGCACCTCACTCTATCATCCTATTCAAGTTTGAAGTAAATCGGGATAGGGTTTAGCCTGCAAAGGAGATTTAAACGGTTAACCGAGTATTACGGACGGACTATCCGGATGGACATACGATGGACATACGGACACACAGCCTTTGGACTAGTATGGCCTCCATGAACATTAGTTCAGGCGACACAAGTGAGATGTATTGCCGGAATATTGACCAACATCTAATAGGTCAAGAACTCTAACCCGCTTCCTCCCACAAGTTACATCATACACTTACGGACAGGCGTTTGTAGCCAGACCAGTGGTTCTGGAGGGGGCAATTTCCCGGTAGACGCATCAAATTTCCCAATCACAAGCAAAAAATTTCCCGGTAGCAGGAAAAAGAATCCGAAAAAGGCTGATTTAACATATAAATATTCAGGTGTTTTATTCCCGATTTCCCCTCAAAACAATTTTCAGATGGGGCACTCTCCCCCCTTGGATACGCACTGCTGACGGAACTCCAGATAACATACACACAAGCCTTGAGGGGAAAGGGTTTCATTTGTCGGCAAAAAAATTAGCCAATTAATATTCATGAATAGCAAATAATGCAGCCAAAAGCTACACATAATCTTGCGGAACCTCACTATCATGATATCAAATCGGATGTTCCGTTGTGCGTTTGCAGCAGAGAATTTGCAAAAAAGGTTAACCGAAATGTCTGAAAAAATATGCAATAAGCTAAATTAAAATTCATGAATTAAAAAATGCAGCCAAGCTACACATATTGCCGGCCCCTCTCTATCATCCTATCAAGTTTGCAGTAAATCGGGGATAGCATTAGCCTGCAGAGATTAAAAAAAGGATATCGAGTCATTACGGACGGACATAGTACGACACGAGACATTTGGACTAGGGTATGTGCTCCATGAACATCGTTCCAGCGACACAAAAATGTCCGCCGAACGCAAAATCTAAAGCTTCTTCCATGGCCGCCTACATTACGCAAAAATTTGCCCATCATTGGGGATGGCATACTCAAAACTCATCAGATGCCAGGGCATAATTCGACGTCTTTGGCTTGCTTCTTCTATCCATTTCAACAAAAGGTCCGAAAATTGCCCAAACTTGACAACAAAACGGTGTATCTTCAACAGATATTCGGAACGAATTAGTGGAACCACTGGCACAATGTGAATGCATTCATATTCACTTCACACAATCAAAAAACAGCAGTGATTCTAAAATTACTCGCCCCATTTCTTCTAATTGCCACAAAATTTACTCGTTTTCCTTATTTCTGTACAAAACCACCGCCATCTTGTATCTAATATTGAAGATATATAACTTTTGAACTAATTCTTGCTTTGGGGTGAAGTTAAATATGAATGGTGGAATTTAAAACTCAATTCTGCGATGAACAACACTGCCGATGGCTAGAGCCAAAGATTATCTAGAGCAAGATAGGACACCCCCATTTTTGTGTAACGGAAGTGGACTTCCATGGGGGAGGACCGCTCAGGATATGTAGGTAAAAGCGGACGACTCGCAAAATGTTTTACTGTGTGGAGCAATGGCGCGGGAAGTGCTTGCTACGTTGAGAATAGCGACATCTGGCGTCTGGTAGCCAATTTGCTGAACGTAGAAGGCGTTACATCGTTTGCCGTACAAATTAGGGGGTGGTTCTATCTTCTTTAGATAATCTTTGCTAGCGCCCTTGGGACACGGCTCTTCATGATTACGTTACACCCTCGATGCTAACCGATGGAAGTGCATGAGGTATAGGCACTTCAGAGGGAGTAACGCGTAAATATCTTAATAATTTCATGACTGGGATGCCATATTTGGTAAAGAACGCACTATATATGCATTATGGAGGTATTTTGGAGCATATCATTCAATTACGGTTAATGAACATCTTTTTGAATGATCACTATTTGGTTTCCCGTGAAGGGTTGGCTCGATGATGCCAACATCGGCCTAACAAGGAGGCGGTAATTACTAAAACTAGCGAAAATGTGTATACTCAAACGAAGAGGAAATTTGTCTACCCTCAAGGCGTTTGTAGGATTCGGTGCACGAATCAAACAATTAGTCTTAGATATTCTTTTGCGTTCATTTAAATAATTGCACCCCCTTTAAAACAAAGTTCAATCCAAGGAACCAAAGTCCATCGCCGTGTGATCGTAACGCTGCGTAAATTACATTTACGTACCAACGAGACTTGCCACGACGCAGTTAGTATAAACGCGCCGTTTTCGCGTTGTCATACCTATTCGACGACACCGGCGTAATTGATGCACGCACAGATCCATCATTACCCAGTAATGGATGGGCGGCAGCTTTGAACCCAAACCAATCAGATTTCTTGTGAACATGATAAACCAATTCCCACTGAAAAGAATAAGATTGTGTGGCTGAGTTGGAGTCAACCAGAGCGGTCAATGCCCGTGTGGATTCGTGCGACCTGTGGTTTGGTGGGTGGTTGACCGGTGTACTTTGCAGCCCGATTTGGGATGACCCTGAAGGGAAGGCTAATTGGTAACTGATGCAATGGACCTTAAAAAAAAGACCGGTCCCTTAATTTTGTAATGATGAATGTATGGTATTTTGATAGATGCTTTTCAGCCTATGTATTTTTTGTATATCAGACTTTTTGATTTTGCCGCACCTTGTTTGCCGTGAACGGGGATTCCCTGGGCTTTACCTGGTTTTTTTGTTTTCACTGCGGTCAAGCACTGTGTTTTCACCGCGGTGAAGCCCCTCATCACCCGCTTCCGGCCACTTACGACCGTCACACTAATTGTATTTAGTATCTTCTTTAAATGATTTTTTACATGGGGGTCACCATGATCACAGGGGTCACCAAAGTCACATGGGGTCCACCAAGGTAACTGGGTGTGCCAGGTCACGGGGGTCACCAAGGTCACATGGGGTATGAGGTGTATAGGGTCACAAAGGTCACATGGGTCACCAGGTCACAATAAGGTCACATGAGGTAACCTGACCACGCGAGCACCACCTGTCTCGACGCACCCACCCTTCTGACGCCACCACCCCGACCCTATCCAGATGCACACCACCGACCCCCCGACGCGTACCCCACCTCGACACTTACACCCCACCCTAGCCCCTCCCCAACACCCCACCCTTCCCCCCATATGATCACACACAAGATGTAGGGCATGGTAGTTTTTCATGTAGCCAAAGGAATATGCTTATCCAGAAATGTCCATGTTAGCGATTACAGCACTTATGCCTATTTGAATTAGCCTCATTGCATACCTAAGCGCATGTATCAGGAAACTTGCAAATGGCACAGAAGATGCGCACCATTAATGGTTTTCGTGCAGTGAAGGAATTTTTTAGCGATGTACCGTTTTAAAAAAAATAAAAAAAATAAAAAAAATATGCATATCAATTAGCTAATTTGCTATGTAATTTGCTCGAAATAGGCCCAACACCTAAATCAGGTTCAAGAACTCTTTAAACCCCGCTCCTTCCACCAAGTTACAGTATTATAACTACGAAACTCCAGATAACTTACATACAAGCCTTGAGGGGAAAGGGATTGTATTTTGACCGGTCAAAATAAAGCTAATTAATATTCAGAATATGCAAATAATGCAGGCCCAAAGATACACATATTGCGGGACCTCACTCTATCATTCTATCAAAGTTAGAAGTAGTAAATCGGGATTAGCGTTTAGACAGCAGAGAATATCAAAAGGTGAACCGAAATGTCGGAAAAAATGCAAATAAGCTAATTTAATTATGAAATGCAATAATTCAGCCAAAAGCTAAAATAATTTGCGGCACCTCACCTCTATCATCTATCAAGTTTGAAGTCAATCGGGGGGATGATAGCGTTTAGGCTGCAGAGCATTTAAAAAAAAAGGTTAAAACCGAGTAATGCGGACGGACATACGGATGGGACCATACGGTGGAACATACGACACAACAGAATTTGGACTGTATGTGCCTCATGAAATTCGTTCGGCGACACAATCATGCATATGCAAATAAGGGCAGCCAAAAGCCTACACCTAATAATTGCGGCACTCACTAGAAAACATCGTATCAATCGGGATAGCATGTAGCCAGGCAGAGTATTTCAAAAAAAGGTTAACCGAAGTGTCTGAAAAATAATATGCCAAATAACTATTAAAATTCATGGAATATGCAAAATAATGCAGCAAAAGCTATAAATATTGCGGCACCTCAACTCTATCAGCCTCATGATCCTGTCAAGGTTGAAGGTAAATCGGGGATGATAGGTTTAGCATGCAGAGCATTTTAAAAAAAAGATAACCGAGTAGTCAACGGGCGGAATACGGACGACACATATAATTTGGAACTAGTATGGCTCCATGAAATTCGTAAGGGCTTAGGCGCCACAAAAATGTCGGTAGAAGTTTATAGAAGTCCCATTGATGCAAAGAGGTATTGCCCATTCATTCCGTCAAGCCCTACTGCACAACGTCATATAGCGCATGACGGAATTTCAATTGTAAATACATCATTTGCATCCATGGGAATTCTATATGAAACGTCTACCAAAATGATTCGGACGCAAATCGAAAGCTTCATTTCTCATGGCCTAAAAATACATACTCGTTACGTCAGAAATTTGCCCATCATTTGGGATGGGATACTTAAAATCCATATCAGATGACAGTGCTAATTCGACAGTCTTTCTTTGGAGTTTCTTCTATCCATTTCAACAAAAAGTCCGAAAATTGCCCCAAACCTTGACAACAAAAGGTTGATCTTCCAACAGAGATTCGAACCCGACTTAGTGAACACGTCACAATGTGAATGTATGCGTCTCACTCACACAACTCAAAAAACAACTGCCCTCAGCAGTTGATGCTAAGAATTACTGCCCTCATTTTCTCAATTTGCCACCAAATTACTCCTTTTCTTATTTCTGTACAAAACCATAGCCGCCATCTTGGTCAAATATTGAAGATCAAAAACCTTTGAACTAAATTCTTGATTTGGTGAAAGTAAAAAAGTAACTTATTGAAAATGTTGAATTTTATCTACTGCGATTGTTGAAAACAATGCCGATGGCATAGGCTTTCCATTGATTTACGTTACACCCGCGTATGCTAACCGATGGAATTGCATGAGGATAGGCGCTTTCAGGGGGAGTAGAGTAACGGTGATATCTGAAATCTCTTATCAGACGGGGAATAGCCAATATTTGTAAAGGAACGCACCATAATGCATTATGAGCATTTTGGCGCATTTATCATCATTACGGTTAATGAACATCTTTTGTGGTGATGAATCACTAGTTGGTTTCCAGTGAAGTGTTGGCTCGTTGAGCCAACAGCGAGCCATAACAAGGCGGTAATTAATTAAACTAGCGAAAATGTGTCTACTCAACCGAGCGGAAAATGGAGGCACCAGTTGGCACATTTATCACTCCAATACGGTTATTGAACTCTTTTTTGAATGAATCACTATTGGTTTCCATTGAAGTGTTGGTTCGCTGAGCCAACATCGAGGCTGACAAGGCTGAGGTTAATTACTTAAACTAGCGGAAATGTGTCTACCCTCAATGCGTTTGTAGGATTCGTTGCCCGAATCAAAAACAGGAGACTGAAGATGAGGAATTATTGTATCGGCCCAAATAATGAACATAGTTGATTTGTAAGGAAAGACAAGACGTATTATACAAGGTCGTCAGTGAATCAAGAGGAAGAAGTGGTTTAACTTTCCTGATAATACGTATATTTTGATATTATTTTTTGTACATGTGAAGTATGTGATTTCCATGACATATAATCATCCATTCAATAAGACGCCTAGAAATTTAGTTGTAATTAACTTGTTCAAGTGGCTTATTGTCGATATTAATTTTAATATCAATTGGAGGGGCGGTTCTGATTTGTTTTGCATACCATTAAAAATTGTTTTTTTACGTTTAGGGACAGTTTACTTAATTTAAACCAGTTAGATATATGAGTTAATTCTTTATTTGTTGTTGATTCAAGTAATTGGGTTCTTTATGGAAAATCGGATATTGGTATAATCGCAAACTAATACATGAAGCTTGGGAGCGCACTGAGGAAGGTCGTGGAATAAAGTAAAATAACAGGGGTCTGAATGAGCCTTGAGGTATGCCGCATGATGATGGAAGAAGTGGGACGAATGTGTTGAGTATAATCAACGATTGTTTCGGTGCTCTATATAATTTTTAATCCCAAGTATTGGCAGTACTTTTATCCCATAATTGGTTTAGTTTGTTAATAAGAATTTGTGTGGTCACGAGTGTCGAAAGCTTTATGAGATCTAAAAGATCCCAGCAGTGCAAAGTTTTGGTTCCGAGGGAGTACAATTTTATCAGAAAGTTTATGATTGCCATGAAAGTGAATGTAGGTCTAAAGCCAAACTGGGCAGGAATGAGGATATTAGATTTTTCTATAAAGCGATGGAATCGATTGTAAATTGTTTTTCAAGAATTGGGATAATTGACCGAAGGATGAAGAAGGATATTAATTGTTGAAAGAGTGCTTATTCCAAGCTTTATAGATCGGAAGTACTCTTGCAACTTTGGGCTGAGAAGGGACAATACCGATGGGGCAATACCGAGTGGCATGAAGGAAGATTGAAATACGTTATGGGCTCCATAATAAGCAAGATTGTTTTACTATGTTAGAGCTAATGCCATCGACGCCACAGCTGGTGTAGTTTCATTTGTGAGGTGATGTCTGAAAGTTATTTCATTAGTTGTAGGCGAGATAAATATACTATTGGGATAAAGAGATGACCTGGATTTATAGATTAGATTTAACTTTATCGGGACGGGGGAATTTTCGAGCAAGTGATGGACCCATGTTGGTTGACAAGTCGTTGAATTTATTAGCGATTTCGAATGGGATCTCAGTTATGTAAATTCAGAGCAATTAAATTAATGTCAATAAATATGAGGGGGGTTTGGGGGATTTGTTTCTGCCACGAAGATTTTAAAGTTTGCCATGTTTTTTTCATATTGTTCGGGTTGGCAGCAAGCCTAGGTTGTGATATGATTACGTTTAGCAATGCGCAGAAGACAATTTAGGGTATTGCGATATTTTGTGTTATTTAAGTTTATTATCGTTATTAGGTTTTGAGCGGTTTATTTTCTAACTAATTATCTTTAGTATTAATTGATTGATTAGGGCACCAACGTTTATCCATGGTTCCTGGGCCCGTTTTACGTTTAGATAATTTGTGATTTAACAGGACAGTGAATATTAAAATATTGATAAACTGTCTTGCAAAAGTATTACAAGCAGTTTCAGGGTTGTCATCGTCAACACATGTTCGCCACGTAGTGGATGATAGTCAATTCTTTAAACCCTTGATGTTGCATGGCTTAAGTTGGCGTGACTGTTGTCATCGAAATTTTGTTTGTTAAAAGTAAATTTTCGGAGGTCAGAATTGTGAAATTGATAGCAGCAAACTGGAAAATGGTCTGAGATGTCATTGATTAAGACACCCGCATTTACATTGGTAAAGATCATTTGTTATGATGTTTTCATATGCTCGTGGCAGTCGTTTGGTTTGATTCGGGTAGGCCCTTCAATTGTTTAGGGCAAACAAAACCCATAGAGAAAATAAGATTAACGAAGTTCTTAACTTTAGGATCGGCGTCATAATCCAAAGATTGATGTTATAATCGCCCATGATATAGCAAGATTTGTACTCATGGTTAACTGTTTGAAGACAGAGAAAAGCTCAAGATTAAAAACTCGTTCAGGTTAACTGTTTCTGGGGCGGATTAGATGATACCACGATAGTTTTTTGATGCTGGAATTTGTGGATGTAATTAATTTCGATAAAAACAGAGTCGCAAATCAGGGCAATTAATATTTAGGTCGGTCTCACTTAGTTCAAAGTCAATGTTAGGGTTGAATGACAAAGGGAGGCAAAACCCGCCCTCCTCTTCGGACATGACGTATGGAATTTATAAATGTAGTAACCGTCGAAGTCAACTAAGTTGTAGATCGTAATCATAGTTAAACCAAGTTTTCTGTAAAACCAAAGGATATGAAAGTGATAATGGTAGATAGATAATTAGTGACATCGGTGGAGTGTTTATTTAGCTGCGAACATTATGATGAAATAATGACAGCTGAAGTCTTAGATTTAAGTAATCATTAGACCGTCACTAATGTAATAAAATACAGTTGGGACTTGGATCTGGTCAATATTACAGTCTTATCGGTGGTCGAGGAGGCCAGGAGAGAGAAGTGATGATTGAGGATTGATTGAGGATATATTTTGACTGAAATGGGTCCAATTTGGGTAGGATACATTCAAAATACAATCAGGTTAGCTTGGACATGGTGCAAAAACAAATGTTGAGCGCAAAAAAATACACAAAAACAATAATCTCAAGCGTAAAGGCCAATCGCTTGAATCCAAAAATATTTATTAACAATGGTGAGCTTAGGCTCCAATAGTATAGATGGGTGGACATGAACAGCAAAAGAATGCAGTAGTATAAAGAGTATAATTCAAATGGATACTAACATTGTCAATGTCACAATGGGGCTTACACGAATGGTAGGCCTTACCAAAAAAGTTGACAAACCCAAGAATCGCAAAAAAACAAAAAAAAACGTGAAAATGAAGTGTGAGAGTTGAATGCAAGGGAGGAGATGCCACGTTGAAAAGATCGCCAACGTGGAGCTCACCATGTTTAAAATTATTAGTAGTAAATTTTAACAGATGCAAGAAAAAATCATTACATTGGAAAAGATAGCAGTCATTAGTTATGGAGGGCGAGTCCGAATTTAAAAGGCAAGTACAAGACCCTAAGCTATTAGCAGTAAAAATGGATCCCGTTGGTACCGTTATTCATACAAAAAAAATACACTTGGAGTGATTCTTTCCAACTCGAACGGATTTTGAGTGGAAAAATATTGATATTAAACATATTTTCGACTTTAGAATATGTTGTCACAAGTTTTTCGTGTTACTGCTAACCTAATGGGCAGTCAAAAAACGACGCTATCTTGCCCGCCCCCCCCCCCCCCCTGATCGTCGTCATCATCATTATCATGGTGTAGCAGGAGAAATACGTTGGTCATACTGTGATCGGGTACCGTAAATCACGTATCGTCATGGATTGTTGTATTATCGGCCTCTTCAAAAAAGTGTAGGATGGTCCATATCCCATCCTTTTTTTCACCACAACCACCTCTGGTAACGCGTTCCATATTACACCCTGAGCTTGCACATTGTCCTGGGTTCTCGGAGGCTTTGTATCAGCTGGTTGGCTTTCTTTCTTCGGTGTCCAACCATGCGGCAAGCCTTCTTTTAATCCCCCGCCTCTTTGTAGAAGAGGATTTTCGCTTCTTTTTCTTCATCTTCGGTCCTTCACGGTGTCAAATCGACTTATATCGCAGTTCCACGAAGCAACTGCAGTGGTGGTTTCCATCTGCGTCTGCACCGTAATACTGGGTCATTACTCTTCGCGTGGGTTCTCCACCAATATTAGAAATACTACTAACTGCCTTTTCCTTGAACTCTTCAAAGAAAAGATGGGCTCACTGATAATATTTGCACCTTCGTAAGAACGTTCAGATAGACTTGCCACAACGGGAAAATTATTGGAGTATCCATAATGTTCCGATAGCGTACCAATCCACGTCCTCACTCAATCAAACCCTTGAAGGAATCAAATCTTCTAATCCCACTTCTAAAAAATACCGTCAATCACTTGATAACAGTTGAAATCTATATATATGGTGTCAGACCTTACACACTACTGTCACATTCTTCAGTACATGTCCTGTATTGTGCTAAAATGGATTTTTGTTGGCACCAATAATTTTTTTTTCTCTCGTATGAAGTAGATCTTCAATGCTCCTTTCGTGCAGATCAGTCCAAGGTTTTAATTTGATGCTTTCCTTTTATGACTGTTGGCTTACTCTGGAACAGCTTATTAACGCGAACTACGCGTGACATTTAAATTTGATCTCAATCATAAAATGAACTTTCTAATGTTTGATTTGTTAATTTGAAAAGAAACCTTTTAACACTTTACAATCGGCGTTAAAATTGGTAGTTGGAAGTACATCTCTATACTATTATACGTACATCGTCACTGATAATTTTTTTTAAGAATTGCAGGGTTTCACAATTTATTTTGGTGAATGAACGACTGATTTTAGTTGATTCGAGTGTTTGAACAGCGTGCGGAACTGAGTATCCCTCGTGTCACGCATGATATATCATAGGGTTTTTGAGATGCTATGGTGAAACAATACATTTCTCACAACTTACTAATTGTGTAATTGAGGGATATCACTATTTTAGTCGACGCTGTGTGAATAATGATAATAAAATATTGCTTTTTAGATTTGGTCACGTGTGTCTGGCTACTCCTCATACCACGGTCAAGTACTAAATTTTTTCTCTAAATATACTCTCTTGTCAGCTATATGAGAAAGTGTTTACACGCGCATGTATACGTTTACGCAGTGCATGCGGATAGTACGGTTCCATCTACGGCGGTCCGGTATTTTCCCACGGTGTAAGTCTGTGTCCCGACTGCGAAAGATATGATCTAAATGGTACCTGCGCGAGAGAGACAAAGTTTCAGTGGCTCTCTCATAAGGCTGTTGGTATGATGAAACTAATACCTCACCTATATCCGAAAAGAAAGTAGCGCATCAGCCCGCAGAAGGTTTTTGTAGACGACGAGATAACTAATATCTGACACGGAAAATTCAGAGAAAAAATAACTTTTGAAAATATGAAAGTCTGCCGGGGACCCGGTGTCGCGGAGATGGGTTTATCTATAGCACCTAGCGAGGAGATTTGTAACTTATGTTGGGGGGTACGTATGGGGTTCAAATGTTTCACTGCGTCTAAATCTCATAATAGCTAGAGCTCAATTATTCCTTAGGTAAGTCAGGAGTACAACAGTCAATTGGGTCCACACTCGTGTGGTCTTCCTTTCGCAAGATATTTGGGAAAATAGGCTAAAGGTCATTTGTTTATTCAAGAAGGTCACCCGTTGCTACCCAGATTTGTTTTGTAAAATATTTTTTTTAAATGTTTAATGATACTGAATCCACATATGAAATGCTTTTGCCTTGCGGCATCTCCTTGTGTTAATAATGGAAGGGGTACAACATTCCCTGTAGGACTCATGGGGACGGGGACATTATACTGCCTCCCTATGAAAGGGACCAACCCTATGCCAAATAAAAGCATAATGTGAATCATATCATTAATATTTTTTTTAAAATTTTTTACAAAGGAATCTTGTATTACAATTGTTGACCGTTCTTGAATAAATGACCTTACCTATCCCCAAATATCTGGAAAGGAAGCACCACACACACATGTGACCCAATTGACTTTTTTAACTCTTGTAAACCTAAGGCAATAATTGGAGCTATATTTCATTAGATTAGAGCAGTTCAAATCTGACTCCCATAGTAACTTTTACCCTCTCCTGGGGCTACCGCAACAACGGGTCTCCGGCAGACTTTCATATTTTTCAAAAGTTATATTTTTGTCTCTATTTTTCCGTATTCGGCTATTGGTATCTCATTCGTCTAACCAAAACCTTCTGGGCTGCCGTTCTAAAGGTTCTATGAATGTTTTTTGCATCAGAGGGTCCGTTACTTGTTTTTGTTTTGAATAGGTATGCGTATTGGAGTCTAAACCTATAGAACCTAGAGAGATCGAACATTTTTATCGGGTACGTTGGTACTCACAAACACGAAAAATGAACAGCGCAATCGCTATGGGCGTATCAATTTTTCCGCACAATGCCTTTCGATATTTTTCAGTCTTGAGATTTTCAAACACTGGTTTCAATTTACGCCAACTTTTTTTTTTCAATTTTAGAAACAGGGATCACTAACTTACCGGACCGTCCCGTAGGTTCGCACCATTAAAACAACGAAACTAAGCAATCTAATATCGTGTCGCATCACATAGTAAGTCCAAAATATTATCGTAGTGGATATCGGCTGCCTCAGCACCCGCTACTAAAAAGTGTTATTATTTTCAATTCTGATTTTAAATTCCGATGTTCTAATGTTTTGAATGCTTTTTTAATTCTTTTTGGAATGCTTTATTTTCAGTGTAGGTAAAAGATTTCCAACGAAGATAAGTGATGACTATAAAAACACGTTATCATTATTTGTCAGTTTAGTATTATCATTGTTTTTATATTGTGACGCTTAAATGTTTAAGTCCATAAAGTACTTTTTACCCACCATTGCTGTGCCTTCTTTATCCATAGGCGCCTAACTTTGAAGACCCGTCGGAGATATACCAAGAGGCATCAGACCGATTCGCCTACATTGAGGTATTGAAGGTCGCGATGGACACTCACGAAGAACTCATTTTTTTTTTGGCCTTAGCCGGTATCTGAAAGCAAGACAAGAATGGGAGAAAATGTTTTAAGAGTCAAACGGAGGTTTTGGTTTATGTATGCAATTAATTCTAAACCTGAAATAAAGGACAAGGGGGGGAAAAATCACACGTCTAATGTTTCTGTTTTGCAGGAGATATAGTCTTTCCGACTCACTGTCCGCCACGACGGTAAAGAATACACACTCGTATTCAATTGACTCTTCATCCAACAGTCATTTCACGCTTTAATTCAGTTGTGCTATGGAGCCCGACTAGGTTCCTTCCATTTTTGGTCAATACTTTTCCCGCAGCGAAGTAAAATAGCGCTTGCCCTATCTGTTAACTGTATGTTCTCATGCAAGAGGTCACGGGCCAATTGTGTGCACTGTGTGGACTCTGTATAGGGAAAAAGAACACTATGTGGGACAAGATGAATGGTCTCGCTGATAATTTTCAATCCGCATATCCAGGCAAAGACACCA